>SEYY01007582.1:7500-38304 GCA_009176605.1 Armadillidium nasatum
TGTGGGCTTATGGGTAAAACTGTTGAATCACTATTATGAATCAAAAAAATTTTTTAAAAAATTTTTTGGACTTTTTATTATACAAAATCTGTAATTTTCTGACATTTTTCCAGAGAAAATGCATATAATCATTAATTTAAGTGAATGTTGGCTATTCTACGCCTTTCTTATAATTAAATAAACCTCAATTAACTTTATATCTAATTGTTTTAACCAAAAATTTTAGTGCTTTTGACCTCTTCACAAATTTTAGGCAACCCCGGCAAAATTCCAGCCCCGGTCGGTCCATATATATATATATATATATATATATATATATATATATATATATATATATATATATATATATATATATATATATATATATATATATATATATATATATATATATATATATATATATATATATATATATATATATATATATATATATATATATATATAATATATATATAATATTTTCCAAAAATTTTTAGCACAGCGAGATTAGACATGGCATTCTCATCATACTTCATTATCTCCAAAACGTTTTCAAACTGCAGTTTTTTTTCTACCTTATCAACTGATGACAAATATTTGTAGATTTTAATTAACTCATTTTTGCTTCTTTTATGTACAATCCTTAAAATAGCTTCTAGAATTGTCGTTCTTTTTAGTACAAAAAAAATCTTTGAATAATAAAAAATATTTCCTTATACTTAACGAAGTTGGACAAGTTTTCAATATGTTGCAAGTCTTCTCCTAAATCTGTCTGGTATTGCTCCGTCGTATAACACTAATATACAAGACTAGTGACATAAAAAAAAAAGATTTAACATCTTTTAACATTCAATTAAACACTGTATAAGAAAAGGTAACCCTAGAGCCACCAGAAACGTGTAAGCAGTACTCCATAACAACAACAACAACAACAAAAAGCAAAGTAAAATAAGCAAAGCAAAGCAAAGAAAATAGGTACCCAAACTTTAATAGGTATTATCTTTAATAACACTACTTCAGAAACAGTTGCAATTCAAGATTTAACTAATCAATTATAATAAGATAAAAAAAATTTATACTGTATACAAGAGAAGCAATTATAATTTACGCGAAAGTAAACTAAATTTATCAATAATTTTAGTTAATTTAGAAAGAAAGGAATTACTGAAGGAAAAGTCTTAGAAGTAATAATAGTCTGAATTGATTTGTAGAGAAACTAAGTCCATTTATTATAGATATTGAAAGAAGTTTGATAATACTATTAGTGACTATTTTTGTAAACAATGCACAGGACAAAAGTTTAAAAATAAATCTAATCATTGCCACCTCAATTAACTCTACCCAAATAAGAAGCTGAAACATCATAGCGTCAGAATCCGAAAGGTATACAAATTAATAGTTGTTAAGAACGCGTTATTAAGAGTACTCTTAGACAACCATGTTAATCCTTGGTAAAAAGAAAACTGGTTACATAAAAACAGAAAAATGTATTTAACAAAAATTAACGGTTTACAACTTTTAAAATATAACTTCATGAATATGTCAACTAAATATGATTTTCAAGAAATAAACATCAGATGAAAATTTTTTTTAATAGGTGAAGTAATAAGAATAAAATTTCTTTATACTTTCTCTCAAAGACTGGAACTGAAAGATCCAAAAGTATATGGAATAAATGGAAGACAAAAATCAGATATTAAAAAGGCTGAAGCCAAGCTTGACCAGAATTCAGCAAACAAGGTCTTGTAAGTTTGTGCAAGGTTTTGGATACTTGTCCAATTAAAAGTATCAAAACTTTGCACAAGCTTAAAAGACCTTTTATTCTGGGAAGGAAGAGTTGTAATAATTTTAGGACTCTACCTCCTTTCTTATTTTAGTAATAGAGAAAACAACAAATATTAGAAAAGTATCCTTAAACAAAGTATATTTTTTTTAAAAAATATTAAAGTTTCAAAGTTATTCAAACAAAATAAACAAAAAAATAATCAGGAAATAAAATAAATATGAAAAAATATTTTTATTATGAATAAAAATTACAAATGGCACCTATATCATTTCTATGGCGTCTCTATGACACTTAACATATTTTTGAACACGAAGAATATAATATAAACAAATTGATAATAATATGAGAGCGATTCTTATAAATGCTTAAAATACGTAATCATACCAATTTTTCCTTATATAAAAAAAAACTTTTCATACAATTATGCTTTTCCCAAACATCAAAGTTCCTCAACAAAGATTTGAGGATGTTTTAATAAACTAAACATCCTCTAAAAAGATTTGAGGATGTTTTAATAAACTAAACATCCTCAAAAAAAGATTTGAGGATGTTTTAATAAACTAAACATCCTCAAAAAAAGATTTGAGGATGTTTTAATAAACTAAACATCCTCAAAAAAAGATTTGAGGATGTTTTAATAAACTAAACATCCTCAACAAAGATTTGAGGATGTTTTAATAAACTAAACATCCTCTACAAAGATTTGCGGATATTTAAATAAATTAAACATAATAGAACGAATTCAAACGTTTTTTCATGAAATTACTGATAAACAGTAAAAAATTTTACTTAAACCTTCAACAGTATGATATGCACACATAATTCATAACCGAGTATGAGCACCTTAATATGGCAATGATGAATTGTTCGACTAGTTACGAAAGGATCTTTTTATAAACACCAGTAACACCTACCGGAAAAGTTTGATAAATAACTAATAGCATCTTCTCGATGACTCTGGGTACTTCTCCTTCAGATTTACTTTAAACTGCCTGAAGAGTATTCTATTCCTCTCCAATTCTTCATCTTTTCGTTTATGTAAGTCTCCTTGTGATTTAAAACCCCGATGGACGACAAATGCAGAATCCAAAACCAAAAAACGATATCCAGCAACATGCAGTTCACAAACCTGCAAATTATATATATATATATATATATATATATATATATATATATATATATATATATATATATATATAATATATATATATATATATATATATATATATATATATATATATATATATATATATATATATATATATATATATATATATGTGTATGTGTGTGTGTATGTGTATGTGCGCATGCGTAAAATTTGTATTTGTGTTTGACATCAGATATTTTTTATAGAAAATAATCCAATATAACTAACGATGCTGACAATTTGACATCCGTTTACATACAGAGAAATATTTAGAAAAAAAAGGGTTCAAGTCGTGGATTTGAAAAATTTTGAACGAAGTCTGGAATTGAAAACATAAACTGAGATTTGAAGTCAAAATCTCCAACTGCGATGAAAAAGGAATAGAAGACCCCTAAGTATAAAAATATAGATGGCTACACAACCTCTGATAAAATCAATCTGTTTTGTTTATTAACACTATCACAAGTTTGATTTTCCAATTTTCTGTTTAATACTAAATCCGTTTCATAAATGAGACAAACACTTCCATTTTATCAACGATCTAAACAGATTTTCCACGAATGAATTTTTGCAAGCAACTATCTACGCTACCTACATAATTTTTAGTCCTCAAAGCAAGTAATGACAGATCTGGCATGACTCGTGGGTAGTGAAACTAGTCATACATGGTAACATTTGTGACATCAAAAGCTTGGTAGCATGCCTGACACTTCCTTGTTTGTTAGATCTAAAATAATCTGATTGCAATTATTATTGTATCTTGATTCACAATAAATTGGAATCAACATTATCAAGCGATACATCCGAACTATTAATAACTCTGTAACATACAATTTAACATTATAATTTAATAATAACAGCTCAGTAGCACCGATTTGATATTTAATGATTGAATAATTTCAGTAATCTTGTGTGACACCGTAACAAGTAAAAAAATGTAAATTTTTAGTTATGTACGGCTAATGGTAGTGTAGAACTGTATCTACTCGTGCTATAGAGAAACAACTCAAACTTTGAAAAACAACAGTAGTTAATTAAAATCAAGAATAATTAGACTATTGGTATTCTTATGTTAACAGAATTTTTAAAATGTAATTATCTCAAAACTCTAAATTTTGACTTGTTACAGTATGGTACTGGGGTATCGATTTAATGATTCAATAATTTCAGTAATCTTGTGTGAAAATAACAATGTTATAGTCAAATGTTAAAAAAAATATTTGAAAGTCTAAAATCTTCAAAATATTATGTTTAAAAACAATTAATGATAGTTAATGTTTTCATTTGCCGTCCTACCAACAGATTCTGTCTTGGTACAAGTTACTATTTTCCATATATTTCGATGCCCATGTACGAGCAAATTCTGAGGAATTACAGCATCTTTGCATACAATTTTTTTGAAGTCATTTTGGATGACAGTTTGGTAAGCTCATTAACTATTTAAGATAAATAAAGATATCAAAACGATTACAAGAAGCCTCTTGATGAAAAAAATGTAACCAAAATAACTGAGGATGGGTCTTCCAATACCATTCAAATATATTAAATTAATAAATCAAATGAATAGAGTTCTTAAACACTGCTAGTGCTTAAAATCTATGTTTCATCTGACTTCAACTTATAAAATTTTAATTTCCTATATGACAAATTTTTTCAAAATAATAACAGTTCAGCAGAGCTCTTTCGGCTTCTCGTCGAATACTTTTGATATTTATATTTATCTTTAAAGAAAATTTCAATCAAAATAATAATTATCTACGTAAATTAATAAAACTAATGTTTTTAATATTTTCCTTGTGGAATTTTTAACTGCTCACAGCTTATAAGCCAGTTTTACAAATTCTTCCATCATAACATTAAAATTTCTAAAAAAAATTTCGGCTTATTTTTATCCATTTTTCCATTTAGAGAATAAAAAGTAAATGCATTTATTTTAATCATGTATTAAAAAAAAATCTATACTAACAAACATAAATCAGTAATATTAATCAACAAACTAAAATCAAATACTTCAAAGTTAAAAAAAAAAATTCTAATTACGAATTAGGCACTAATATACACATATAGGATGTGCCAATGAGTGGGGCTATATTAAATATAAATGAATGCCTCACTAACACAATATATTAGAGGTATATTTACTTCAATATTACCACTACAAATAATAATAATAATAATAATATGAAGGTGGAAAATTCGATAAATATTTGTTTTACAGACCACAAAATAGAACATAAAAGTTTCAACTTGAGTCCACAACTAACTAATGGTTAATAAAAAATTAAATATCATCCCAGGTAAGTGTGCCGATAGTTAATCCATCCGAAAATTGGTGTGTAAGAGTAAATAGCAAAGGGATCTCCGAGTTAGAGTGAATGCAGAGCTGACCACTCTACCTAATAATTCAAGATCACGAAAAAAAAAGGTGTTTTCCTTATAAAGGTATTCTAATAAATCCATTTTGGGATAAAAAAATTTCCTTCTTAGTTTTTGATATATAGTTCTGTAAAACTTTAATGAAATTTAACTTCTAAGTGCATTATGCAAGAAACCTTCATATATTGATTTGACTAATACCCTTTTCCCTAAGGTCTCAGTCAAATTAAGTCATAAAGCTTAAAACTTTTACGTATCAATCATTAACAAGCATTAGATTATAAAATTCTAAAATTTAGTAAAAATTTAAGAAAAATTCAACCGTTAAATTTTAACAATAATACAAAAAAAAATATTAAAAGTAATATAATGAAAATGATTTCTTCTCAAAGCTTTTTGAAAACATATATAATAATGATTTGAAGCAGTATTTTCCGAGGCTTACTACAAAGGTATCTCATAATATCAAACAAGAATTATATTTTAAAGTTAAGAGAAGAAACAGGAAATGAACTGCTCATTCCCCTCCTTACTTGACTGATCCTATTGAAACCATATTGACGAAAACGTTCGTCGTATAAAGGAACGTTAGTTTTAGATATGTAAAAAGGCTCCCAAGGATCTCTCCAAAGTACTTCATAAAGATGTTGTAATGGATCAGTTTCTTTCTCATTCATTCTTGGTTTTCGCCTTTCCCATGCATCATATTCAGTATACTTCTGGAAAGGATAATTACATATACATATATATATATATATATATATATATATATATATATATATATATATATATATATATATATATATATATATATATATATATATATATATATATATATATATATATATATATATATATATATATATATATATATATATATATATATATATAGGGATGGAGCGATACCAAAATTTTTACCGATACCGATACCCAATACCTGAAAATATACCGATACTTAAGATACTTTCAATTCATATACCAAATTTTTACCGATACCGATACCCGATACCCGAAAATATACCGATACTTCACTCCATCCATATATATATATATATATATATATATATATATATATATATATATATATATATATATATATATATATATATATATATATATATATATATATATATATATATATATATATATATATATATATATATATATATATATATATAAGTCATGTAAACAAATTAAATTATAGGGATTAAATACCTAAGTCATAATTAACCTAAGAATAGAGTTATAATATATTACATGATAGGTGCACTGCCTATAATGGAAATTGAATTTGTTCGAGAAAAATGAGAAGAAATATTTGAATGAGTGGAAAATGATTTAACAGGGCTAATAAAATCACATTTTAATTAGTCGAGTTTGTTTTAAAGAGCAGTGATGCCCAAGCCATGAAGCTGCATTGTTTTGGGTGGAATCGGAAGAAAAATATTTTTGGGTTGAATGGGAGCAGTAAAAATTTTAAGAGTGAGGTGGAATAGGAGTGAGAAAATAATTTTAAATTTCTAAATTGTAATTAAAAATAAAAGAGTAAAAAGCATTCTTTTCATTATGTACTTCATAAATAAATAACGATTTCAAAAGAGTGTAAATGGAGTCGGAGAAAGATGACATCAGAAAATTAATTTACAGCTCCTCGGCACTGGTACCTCAAATGTAGAATCCAAGAGATTGAAAACTAATTTTTATCACTTTAAAAAAAAAAAGATTCAAAAAAATATTTTATACTTCTTCAGTAAATATTTAAGATGATCAACCCAAATTACCTCATTTATTGAAAAGAAAAAAATAAGGTATAAATTTTTAGATTTTAATTTTACTGTTAAAATATTATCATGGTTCAATTATGTATAATAAACATCTTCCACTTACTTGGCACTTCCAGCAGAGCTCCTGATAAAAGGGCCTTGCTTTTCCCATTTCTCTTAGCTTAAGGAGATTAGATTTATTATCAGGAATATGAGCATCAACGTCGATTTCATAAGATGGTACAACCCACACAGTTTTTTCCTGCTCATTTTTTAAGTTTCCTTGACGTTCTCTGCTTAATTTGTTAGCTTTCAAGTAAGCAAGAAATCTTGTCCGCAAATGCTCACTGGGAATCATATCTACGTCTACAATAAACATGTAATCAGTCTTCACAGCTTTCCTAGCAACGTTCCTGAGCAGATTATTTGGGTATGAAATGGTTCCAAAATCATAATTACTTCTGTTAAATTTAGAGAATAACTTAGATATTTCGTCGCATGACACGTTTTCAAACGATAATTTAAGGGTGGGTTGATGGGAGGAACCAAGAGGATATACAACACTAAATGTTGCTTTGTGATGTAAATCAGGAACACATTTTCTAAGTAGGAGTAAAATTTTGATTCCCGTTTCAACTTCTTCTGGCAATAAGAAGACACATATGGATAAGGGCCCCTAAAATATAAAAATATAATAATGATATTAACAATTCGAGCATAATTATGACAATAATATTGCTGTTACTACTACTACAAATAATTAAAATTGAACAATAGTCTATTAAAACCAACCGGCGACAATATTAACAAGCAAATAAAAAAAATAAACCCTTAAATTTAGAAGCGGTTGCTCCGTAATTAGTCTTATGTATTGGCTTTTTTGTACTTCACAATATTTTTCTCAATTTTATCATATCAATTTATTTATAGTTATTTTCCAACTCATGTTTTTACCAGGATTTTAAAAACAAAAGAGCATTCACACTATCTAATATTGTCAAAAAAGAATAAAAAAATAAATAAATATATATTACATATAATTATAAATATATTAACAAATCAAACAAATCAATTAAATTCATCCAATCAATTAGTGTGATCAGTTTTCTTTATACTTTTCAGTCATCAAATTTTTCAATCTTAATAATACCTTCTCAACTCAATGTTTTAGTATTTTTATCTTCTTTTTTTTGATAAAACATATGCTACATAATACTTTGCTACAGAGCCAAATAATTTCATTTATCTGTTACTTTCAATTGTTTCCTTTTATTGCAACCAGTTTTAGTGCTAATATCAGCATTTAATATAATTGCTCTTAGCAATATTTTATTGTCATAGTCTTTGCTCCTAAAGCATTTTTATCCAATAATTCTTTCCAAAATTCTTAAAAAATATCTTTAATTGTTTACAAACAAGATCACAGCTTTTAATCCATTTGCCAGACACATCAAATAGGGTATCCCTCTTCCTCTCATCTGTTAAAGTAATGATACAACCTATTATGATTTCTCTTCAACATTCACTTTATTTATAATCCAAGTACCCCTTTCCACTCCAGTAGTTGTCATTTTAAGGTCTTTTTACGACTTTAATTATTTTCCTCATATCTTCCTCTACTTTAATTATCTCTACTTAAACTGATTACCAGAAAGGTTAATGTGAGTTTGGTATGTTGTCGGAAACCAATTTATTGGTTTCATAAGATATTCTACTAACTTTTCTTCATTTAGAGGTCTTTCTACTGACTCTTACTATCATCCATCTTCATATGTTTTAAAGTTTTTTTGTTTGAACCTAATAAAAGTAATCACAGTGGAATTAATTTTCTACTTTTATCCTTTCAATAGAAAACATTCGGTCCTTACTATTTTCCCCCCTCAGTTTATTTTCATTTACTTAAACAATTCTTTTTCTGCAGTTTTCAAACAAAAAAAAAAAAACAAAAAAAAAAAAAAACATTTGTTTTTTTAAACCTATTATACTGTTACCAACAAGCTATAGCAATTTAGGAACTTTCCAATTCCTAGTTGATTTGACAGTTGCACAAAGTACCTCTCTCATCATTATTTCTTGAAGGCATTTTGTCTTTCATCTCCAGCAATTTATACTCCCTTCACATATGGACAATAATTGAAAGACAAATTTAAATATATAAACACTATAGAACTGTCTCGTTTTCCTAAATCTTTACTTCAAGTTTAATATTATATTCTAAGTTTTAAATAATGGTTTACAGATCAATCTCTCTTTAGTAATTATTTGACCCTCATATTTCACTTCCTCAAATATTTCATTTATTCCCAACAATTTTTTCATCATATTCTCTTTTACCTCCTCATCGACATTTTCTAAACTGAACAAACCAACTAACCTTTAATCAACTGAGAAAATGATACTAAAGTGTTAATTCTTCAAAAGTACCTTTTCTTCAACCCCAAAGAATTTATATTTTAAGAAAAACTTCAATAACTTTAGTTTTTTGTTTATATATTCTAAAACTACTCTTTGCAGTCAAAATCAATACCAAAAACCAAAACATAGTATACGAAAATTTAAATCACAGACTAATCGCATGCAAACACACGTTTCCTATTCTTTTTAATCATATATTAATTTTCAGTCTGCTGTGCATCACTGCAATTTATGCAGCAAGACTTGCCATACTGGTAAGAAACTGAATAATTTTATTTAAAAAAAAAAATAATATATAATTCAAGCCAGGTCTTGGGAGTCAGTAAATTCTTCTGTCAGCTCCAGCTCCGCCCCTTTATTCTTTATTTCCAATTAAAAATATGAGAAACATTTTATAGTAATTTCAGTTTCTTGCTTCAGCTCCATCCACCCAAAAAAAATTTATGAACTTGTTAAAGCTCAGCACTTAATTTTGATAAAAATTAAGTGAAAAAGATAGAAAAGTACTAAAACATTTTTAAGAAAATTTTTCTAAAAAATGTACACACATACCTCCCACCTTTTAGCTAACTCAGGAAGCAGATGAAGACGTGAAAGTGAACACTGTGACACAAGGGTAATTTCATTCTTTTCTTCAGTCTTTTTCTACAGATTGAATAATTATCAAATTAAAAAATGATTAAAAATAAAAATAAATCATAAAAAAGGGGGTTTCAAAATCAAAAGAATAAGTATCAGACTGACATCTATTTATGATTTTGAAATTATATAAAAACAAAACTTCTAATAACATTACCGATTCTTCAATCAAATTTCTTAGATAGTTACACTGATTTTTCTATAATACTGCAAGTGTTGTACTACCAACCATATAGTTATTAATAAATAGATTAGCTTAACACTAAGAAGGCGTACGGTCCTGACTGTATCCTTCCTGTACTTCTCAAAACTTGTGCTTCTGAGCATGCACCCTACCTTAGTAAACTATTTCGTCTATGTCTTTCTACTTCAAACTTCCCTTCTTGCAGGAAACGTGCGCTCATTCAGCCTGTGCTGAAGAAGGGGGACCCTTCTCAACCCTCTAACTACCATCCAATTTCTTTAACCTCCGTTCTTTCTAAAGTTTTCGAATCTATCCTTAACAGGAAGATTTGAAAACAATCTCAATTCTTCTAATCTTATCTCTGATCGTCCCTAAGGTTTTCGAAAGAAACGCAATATTGGTGATCTTCACTCCCATCTCTTTGACTCTTGGTCCTCCGCTCTTCGGCATTTCGGTGAATCTTTTACTGTAGCGCTGGACATATCAAAAGCTTTCGATAGAGTCTGGCACAAACCTTTGATTTCCAAACTTCCCTCTTTCGGAATCTATCCCTCTCTCTGATTTCCTTTCTGGTCGTTCTATAGCAGCTGTTGTAGACAGCCACCGTTCATCCTATAAATCTACAAATAGTGGTGCTTCCTCAAGGATCTGTTCTATCCCCAACACTTTTTCTGGTTTTCAATAATGACCTTTCCATTACTTCGTCTCCTATCCACTCCTATGCTGATGACTCCACCCTTCATTACTCTTTCCAGTTTGAAAGGCGTCCCTCCAAACAACAGCTAATAGACGCAAGGAGGGTGGCCTTGGAGCAACTAACCTCTGATCTATCTCGCATTTCAAATTGGGTTTTTAATACCTCAAAAAATCAAATCCTCCATCTCTCTACTCGACACAATCTTCCACACAACTATGATATCTTCTTCGAAAACACACAACTCAAACCTTCATATCTTCTTAATATTCTTGGTTTCTTTCTTTCTTTGAAAGATCATATTACTTCTCTTTCTAAACAAGCTTCTAAGAGGTTGGGTGTTCTTGAGACATCTTCAGAACTTCTTCACACCACTCCAGTTGCTTGATCTTTATAGATGTGTTGTTCGCCCCTGTATGGAGTACACCACACACATCTGGAGTGGTTCCACTCATATAGCTCTCCATGAAAAGGTGGAGTCTAGGGCTTTTCGTCTTATCAAATCTCCTACTCTCACAAATTCCCTCCAGTCTCTTCCTGCCCGTCGAATTGTTGCGTCACTTTCCCTATACTATCGCTATTACAACGGACACTGCTCTTCCGAACTCTCTCGTCGCATACCTCATCCTTTGAGAAGAGCTCGTGCGACACGTCTCTCAACACAGTCTCATCCTTTCTCTGTCCAACTCTCTGACACCAGATAACCGCTATGCTCACTCTTACATGTACTATACTGGTAAAGTCTGGTACACACTCCCCTCATCTATTTTCCCAATTCCCTATGACTTACACACCTTCAAACGCCGTGTCTCGGTCTCGGAACATGTCGACCATTAATCTGACCAGGATCCCGATTTGCTCCTTTCTCTGGTGGAAATTTGGTAGGCCTCTGGCCTTTGCTCACCAGAGGTAAAATAAAAATAAAATAAAAAAAAGTTATCATCGATAAGGAAATTGACTTTACCATTGTTAGTTACAAGATTCATAAAAATGGTTATATAAGGTGTTATAAGTTATTTTAAAATCATATTTTTAAATATAAAATTTAAAAATTCAACAAACCGAGTAATCAGAAGAGTTTAAAGAATTTCTTGCTAAAACTCCAATTGCAAGTTTATATTCACCTGAAGTATCTAAAATGCTTGCATGTGTAATTAATTCAAGAATCTCTGCTACTGACAGAGGTACCTGAAACAAAAATTATCCTTTTAAATAAGTTTCTTTAATTCTCAGTCATGAAAGAAACATTAACAACTCAAACAAAAAAAATTGGCTCATTATTATTATTGTTTTGAAGTAAAAGATAAATTAAAGGGGGGTAAAAAACTATATTTTAAGTTTGAGGTAAAAGCAAAGGAATACCAGAAAATAGTTGCATTAATCACATGAGTATAATTCATGTCTTCCTTATGTAATGTATTTCATGTTCTTTACCTTTCTGCAGGGAATTTATGAATAATATGCTCTCTTTATATATATATATATATATATATATATATATATATATATATATATATATATATATATATATATATATATATATATATATATATATATATATATATATATATATATATATATATATATATATATATATATATATATATATAAGATCAATAGATATTTCTAGTTAATTAGAAATAAAAGAAATAAACAAAGAAATAATAAAGGGTTGAGAAAAATATTGAGAAGACAAAGAAAAAATGGGAAGAAAGGAGAAGAGAACTAGATTAGTTATTAGTAATTTACTTTTAATCATGGGAGGCAATAAATTTTCATTTATAGGTTAATATGGAAGTAAAAAAGCAACAATAAATAATATGGATAAATACGCTTTGTTAATAGAATGGCAAGAAAAAGAAATGCAAAAGAAGATTGAGCGATGAAGTCTGTTGAATTAAATTATTATTCAATTATCTTTATTATTATTATTATTATAGAAATAAAAAGAATTTAACTTTCATTTTCTCCTGTTGGTCACCTGAGGAATTAAAAAAAAAAAAAAAATAATACAGACAATCTTTTAAGTAGTTATTTTAATTAATTAATAACGATTTTGATTAAAGATTATTACACCATCAGCTCTTTGTATTACAAAAAAGTTGGATCTTACTTTTCTTGTCTCATTTTTATTTCTCTCTATTTTTCATCTTGGATTGCTCACTATCCTCTCTTGTGGTTGGCTTAATTATTTACAAGGGGAAAATTTTTTGGGGTTAGCCATTCATAGTGACAAATGGCAACTTTTGCAAATTTTGACTGGAAAAGTCTTGATAGGCCTTTGCGGCTTCTAACTATTTAAATTTTCGATGTTCTTAACACAGAATTTTTTAACATTTTATATATATATATATATATATATATATA
Organism: Armadillidium nasatum; assembly: GCA_009176605.1. Lineage (NCBI taxonomy): Eukaryota > Metazoa > Arthropoda > Malacostraca > Isopoda > Armadillidiidae > Armadillidium > Armadillidium nasatum. Next base: position 20,851 of record SEYY01007582.1, read on the forward strand.
TATATATATATATATATATATATATATATAATATATATATATATATATATATATATATATATATATATATTTTTTATACATTACACCATTTCCCGCATGATGCAGGGTGGAGTCGACTGCAAGAAAATTCCTGCAGTCGTACATGGGAAGACAAAAAAAAAAAAAAAAAAAAAAAAAATGGTTAAAAGGAATCCCAACCCCTAGAACCATGCGAAGAACTATGCTTCATGATCCAGCGTTGTCGCCCAATCCAAACTCGTGTTTTTAAATTATTATATTGTTAATGCTAATGTTGAATTTCCACTTAAGCCGAAAGTCTTTTAACTGAAAGTTTTGTTACTCCTCCATAAAATTTTGAATATAATTTAATTGCGATTTATTTAATTTTGTTTTTTGAAAATATTTTTAAGAAATTTATATTTTAAAATAAATCTGGTATTATTTTTAAGTTCAGAAATAATTTTCTTTTCAATCTAATTCTTCAGCAATCTCTAAACAGTCTTTCCAATTTTCAGAACAGATTGTGAAAGCTGTTGTCTTTTCTTCCCTTATCCTCTCTTTTCTCCTCTTCTTTTCTCTTCTCTTCTCTTCCATCTAATCCTTCAATCTTTTCTTTTCCCATCTGATTTAAGCACCTCCACTCACTATGACAGCCAAATCATATGTGAGAAAATAAAAGTATATATATATATATATATATATATATATATATATATATATATATATATATATATATATATATATATATATATATATATATATATATATATATATATATATATATATATATATATGTATTTTCTCAACTCAATCATATTTAATTACAATCTCTGAACCACTGATATTCTTATTGCTACAAGATTGTCACATCTCCATTTTTAGTAAATACATTTTACTAAGATTTCCATTTTAATAATAATAATAAATAAATAAAAATTAGGCTATAAGGCTTGAGCTAGGCAACAAAAATCATCAATTCCTTAAATGTGGCAGCATCTTTTTTGTTATATATGTTTGGGATTTTGTTATCTTGACCCATTTCAACTTCTTCCTACTTGAAAAATTTTGTGCAAATAAACATGAAAGAGGTCTGACAGCAAATGGTAAAGTAGTACTCCAAACTCTATAACTATAGCCCTTTAATTTCAAACTCTGCTCTTTCCAAAGATTTCAAACCTATTGTAAACAAGATAATTTGTAACATCCAAAATCATCTAATCTCATCTCAAGATAGCTAGAATGGATTCTGTAAGGAGTACTCGACTGGTGATCATTCTTCCCTTCTCTCTCACTCTTGAATCGCCGTTCTTTAGCGGTTTAGAATGCTGAAAGCTTTCAATAGAGACTAGCAAACAGCTTTGATTTCTAGACTTTCCTCTTCTTGGTAACTACTCTTCTTTCTAAAACCTTTTCTAATTTTGCTCTATGTCAATGGCGATGTTCCTGAGAGAGCTGTCCTATCCCTAACACTTCCTTTATTATTTTTCATTAATGAGCTATCTGTCAATTTGTCATGCATCCACTCTTATACCTGTAACTTTATCCTTCATTATTTATTTCAATGTTCAAAGGCAAGAAAACTGATGCTATGAGAGTGACCTTGAAACAACTACCCTTTGATCTTTTTCTTATTTCTAATCAATACAGAGAAAACATAGTTAGTTTCAATGAATTCGTCTCTCTATTGAACAACCTTTTACACTACATTATCTTCAAAATTACAGAACTCAAATCTTCCTCTGTCTTCAATATTTTTTCAATATCTTTTATTGTGATCCTTATTGGAAAAATCATAATCATATTTTTCTCACCAAACAAGACTATAAAAGGTTAAGTGTTCTGAAGTGCCTTCAGAACTTTTCATATCACCCTAACTGCTTGCTCTGTATGGGAGCACCACACATATGGGGGTGATTCCACTATTACAGCTCTTTTTGAATAAGTAAAGACTGGGGCTTTTTTTTGGTCAACTTTGAGGCTGTTACTCACTCCAATACCTTTCTGACTGAGAATCTATTGCTTCACTCTTTTACATTATTGCTATTACAACTTTTGAACTCTCTAGAGGCATGCATCCTTTCAGAAAACCCTATGTAATTGTTCTGTACACAATGCTTCATCCTTTCTCTGTCCACAGCCTTAACTCCTATGCTCATTCTTGCATGTAATTTGTTGGCAAAACCTGTAACATCTTTTCTTCTTTTATTTTCCTTACTACCTTTGATATGCACACATCCAAACCCTTTTATATTGGGGTTATGTAACCATTTATTCTGATTTGAAATTGGGGATGTGTAAAGTTAAAAAAATAAATAACATACTTTGAAAAAAAAAAAAAAAAAAATGTAACAATGCAGCAGTAACATTAATATTATAAAACACATCATTTAAGAATGCTTTTTACTGATATAAAATGTGAGATTTAATTTTGCACATACTATATTTGGATATAATGTTAATAGTATAAGGACTAACAGACTTTTAAAACTGAATGTTACTAAAGTATTAAATTAAATTAACAATCACATCTGTAAATTACATTGATTACTTAAACAAAAATTTTATTTAACGAGTACCTGCCAACCAGTTTGCTGTTTCACTTCCAAGTCTCTTTTGGATGAAAGAATGTGTACCCACCATGACAAACAAATACTGATTATCTAGTAGAAAAAAAAGAAAAATTTAGAATAAAAATAATTAATGAATTTAATTTGTATTTATTTAAATTTATTGATTAACATGGCATACTTTAATTTTTCAAATAAATTTTTAAATATTAGATTTAGGGTCTGATATTCATTTTTGGAGCTATTAATTTAAAAAAATAATTTTTTGGTTATTATTTTTTAATCATGCTGACTTAACTTTTTCACATAATCTACAAGTTTTTAGGGGATTTTCTTTATTATGCCTTTTAAAGGCTTTTTAATAACAAACAGCAGAGGATGTTGCCAATTAGTCATATTAAAACAAAATAATATATATAGTATATTTTTAAATGCATAATATATTCAAATACATTAGTGCCATTTTAGACTCTTGTACTTGTCTTGTATTTATATATATATATATATATATATATATATATATATATATATATATATATATATATATATATATATATATATATATATATACCTGGACTTGAAGGGTAAATCTATACCAATGGCTATCAATTAAATCTAACCTGGCAAATACTGGTTCTCAAGTACTTTTTTTTTTTTTTTAAGGTGGAGAAAGAAGTAGCATTTGCTAAGTTAGACCTATTTGCTGGCCATTAGGATAGATTTACCATTCAAGTCCAGGTTAGGGTAATGAATTAATGTTAGATCTATTAAATTGTTAAATCTAATAAATTAGTTTGACTTTACCTAGACTTGAAGGGTAAATCAACGCTAACAGCAAGCAATTAGGCCTAATCTTGCGAAAGCTCTCTCTCTCTCTCTCTATATATATATATATATATATATATATATATATATATATATATATATATATATATATATATATATATATATATATATATATATATATAGCATTACAGTGTTAAAGAAGAACAAAAAGTTTCATAAAATATTACTCCACCACATGCAGCATTTCAAAATTTTAATTATTTGCTAATGAAAATAATTAATTAAAAAAAATAAAAAATAAAAAACCTATTAAAATATACTTTTAAAGTATCTCAAATATTTATCAAATGTTTCTGCTTATGAATAAAATTGAAAAAGTACGAACAAAAAATACGAAACTGTAAATAGTTCCTATATGGTAATTGTACTTTTGTTAATATTGATATTTTTTAGGAGGTTGCTCTTTGCCTATATCGCTAAACAGGCATTAGCACATTCAGTATAATCAGCCTAATTATATTTTATAACAGTAATTTTTACACTTTTAGCTATTTTTAAATTTATTGAATTTAAATTTTAAGCAAAACTAAATAGTTTTTCTTTAATATAAATTACATTTCCAGTTTATATTTTGAATAATAATTAAATACTGATAATTTATATACCTACAATAGTATCAATATATTTTCTAATCTCCCTCTGCCTAATTCTTACTACATATTATTAAAGTTGCAAATGAAAGCCAAGCTTTATGATGCTCAAAATCTATTTTTACTACCTTAAGTATATTTTAATTTTAAAATTTAATTTTCAAGCCCTTTAAATAATTTTTTTTTAATATACATTACATTTCCAATTTATATTTTGAATAACAACTAAAATACTAGGTAAAAGACAAACCCTGCATATTTCCAAAATAATGTAAAATTTTTGGCAATTGTTATTAAGAAATGACAGCTTAGAGGACTGCTATAAAATAACCAGGCTTTGTATCATTCGTTTCAATGTGTCTATATTTTCAACAGAGGAATGTTTCCTGATACTGTAGAAATACTGAACTAGCATTCATAGCATTTTATTGTGATTGTCCTATTTATGCCTATCCTGGTGTAATCTGGTTCAACTGACAATTTTAAATATCAAGTGATTAAACTAAATGCTACACTATATAACTAATCAACAAATGATTTTGAATTACCTGGAGAAACAAAGCTAGAAAAGATAGATAAAAAAGGTACTTCCATGATAAATAGTAAACTAAAAATGATTTGTATCTTCGCTTCAAATTACATGCTTGCAGATAACATATCATGCTTATTTGCCGAACTTAGTTGAAGGAAAAACCTTTGTTGACAGGGTTGAATTAGCATGGCTTCCCAATATTCTTTTTTCCTAACTAAATTCCTTTTCCATACTAAGGAATGAATATTCGATCAAACTTCATCCATCTTACGCATCAATTTTTATGTAAACAAAAACTTTCATCCATTGGGTATTGACTGGTTCATTGACTCAGTTTCGCCTTTGATTAATAAGACAATGTAGCTAACTCTTCATTTAATAGTAGTTAGAAATTTATATTCTAGTTAGATTTTTATTATTATAAAAACTGTTTATATACTTTCACTATTTTATCTAGTGCATAATACTTTTACCTATTTTAAGTTTCTTTTTATATTGGAAAAATTATATAAAATTCTCCTCCACAAAGTTTTATAAAACTGGTTTGTTTTTTTGTATCGATGTGACATTCAATAGTTTGGCATGCCAAGTCGCCTACTTTAAAAATAGGCACTTTTCAAATAGTCGTCAACGCGTTAGATGTTTTAACTAAATGTAAGTTTTTTTTTATTTTTTAATTCGTTATAAATCTTCAAAGTTCTGAATTCAAAAGGTATGAGGTTATATATTATTCTTTTTCACCTCTTTCTTACTATATCCTTTCAATTGACTCTTCTACTCAAAATATACCTCTAATAAGTTCTAATAGTTAAAAAATAACTCATATCTCGTCAAAGAGAACAATTTCTTTAGAAAACCGTATATGGGAAGTTCAAGATTACTATTTCATTTCCTAATTCCTTTTTCTTTCAGATCAAAATCGTAATGACTAGCATTATTCAGCTGTAAGTCGTTAAATTATTTCAGTAACATACTTATTATAAAACTGAAATAAGCATTTAAAAATAAATAAACTATAAATATATATATCATATAATTGAAATAAATAAATGTATAATAAAAATAAAAATTACATTTTTTGATTAAACGCCATAAAAATTATATATACTTTAACTATCTCAACTAGTAGTTCTATTCTATATATTTCCATCCATTTTATTTTTCATTCCTATTAATTACTTTGCTATTAAATTGGTATATTCTCGCTGGCTTGGTAACATTTCTAATAGACAATAGCATTAAAGCTAGTGAGTTAAACGCTTTGAGGACTTTTAATTTAAATTGTCAGTGTGGTTAAAGTTCAAAACGTAATAAAAAAATTTTTTTTTTTCGATAAGAAATGAAAAAGTCAAAAATAAAAATAAATAAATAAATGATAAAAAAAAATGAAACATGCGCCACTATTCCCCAATGCACATAATTTTTACTCTACAATACATGATAGAATATAATGCATATGCTTCGCCACTACAACCAAGATGCAGCAACGGAGTATTCTTAGCTCTTACTAAACATGATAAAATGTAACGTATATGCACAGCCACTACACCATCGATTCACATGATTTTCATTCAACTCGATAATCCTTAAGTGATGTTTCCAATTTTTGAAATGTTGGAGGTTACCAAAAACAAGGGTAGATCTGCAAAATCAGTTTCGAGAACTGAAAATCAAGGCCAAAAAGTGTTTTCAGTTTAGGAAATGTCGGAGTTACTGAAAACAAGGGTAAGTTTGAAAAATAATTTCTTGAGGATTCTAAAGCAAGGCAAAATAGGGGTTTTGAGTTTTGAAAATATACTTGTACTGAAAACAAGGATAGGTCTGCAAAATCAATTGCTAGATTTGGAAATTTATCCTAGAAAGTTTTTCAATTTTGAAAAGTCAGGGATATTGAAAATTTTTTTGAAAATATCGGGGTACTGAAAGCAAGAATAGATCTGCCAAATCAACTGCCAGATTTGAAAATTTATTCCAAATGGTGTTTTCAAGTTTATAAAATCAGGGATACTGAAAACAGATAGACTTTCAAAATCAATTTTGGAAATGTCTGGAATACTGAAAGATCTGTAAAATGTTACGATAATTGTAAACCTAACTAAAATTGTGCTTTCAATTTTGAAAAAGTCATTGTATTGCAAACAAAGGTTGGTCTGCAAAGTCATTTTAGGGGGAATTTCAAACCAATGATGAGATTTTAATTTTGAAAAAAAATTTTAAATTTTTTTGAAAAGAGCCAAATGGTGTTTAATTTATGTAGCTTCACTAAAGCTGCATGAGGGATGAGGGATGGATGCGTGATTGTATCGTAGGGGCTCCTGTTACCCACTCGTGTTCTTTCTTATTTTGAAGGTGGTGCTTTGGTTTGTAGGTCGCCCAGTTTATGAAGAGTTGGATATTTCTGCTGGCACACTTCTGAGTCAAATTGCTTCTAAGCTGTATACACCTTGTGGGTCGAATGGAAAGTTGCAAATCCGTAGCCTGGGATAGCGGTATCCTTAATACAGCGCATTGTAGCTTAACTTTGTGGGATTAAATAATTTCCCTGTTTCGAATTTTCCTTTGTCCTCTTAGCTGGCGCCAAGCAAGACCTCGGGGAAACCGTTTATGGGATATACGTCGCTGGGCTGCTGGCGATTAAGACAGATCCGGTAGTTGTGGAGCAACACAGAGTACCATCTTGTGTGTTTATAGCTGCCCCGTGGAGGTGTGCATTGAGTTACTGTGAATGCTATGCTTCGCTCTGGAAATACACGATCTTTGGGTGCACACTTCGGGTAACTCCAGTAGTTGTCATTTTTCGGATAATGACAGGAGGAGGTAATGATAAGGCTGTATAAGGTAGTCTAATACCTCCTCATCTATTTAGTGACGGACATGAATGCCTCTACTATTATTTATAATTTCCTTCTTCAAAACAATACCATATAACAAAATGCTTAATAAATATAATTTATATTATTTTTATTTATTTACTATATATTATTTTTAGCTATTAGTTTTTTAATATGATCTTATTTCCTTACTTTTTAATAACATTTAAAAAAAAATTCTCGCAAAAGAAATAAAACCTTAGCTATCCATTTTATTATTGAAATAAAAAATGAATTTAATAGAGTAACTATTACAAATTGAAACCTCGTAAAAATATATCCTTTTTATTTGAAAAATAATAGGTTCATTTGTTTTTCAGGGAAAGTTTAGGAATGTAATAAAAATTTACATACATACGTAATTTTCATTGTTGATTACGAAAATATAATTTTTATTCCCAAGAGGTTAATTTTTTTGAGATATATATTACGATAAAGTTGTCCAAAACAACGTAATGATATATATCATATTTATACAATGGCAGAGGTGTGAAGCCCACTATAGAGACACCAGCTGATTATTTTGAATCTTAAATGTAATGTTTGGAATAAACTGAAAAGAAAGAAAAAAGTAAAACAAACGTTGAGAAATGACATTGAAAAAAGTTATCACGTCTCCTAATTTGAAATTTATAACATATAAAACTAAATGTTACTGCCTAAACTAACCTAACATTTTTAACCTAACAGCACCACCTAACTATAAATATTAATTTTTGGGAATTAAATTAATATTTTCGTAATATAATATTATTGGAACTCAAATTTTTATTAAATTCTTGAAAATGCAAATGATCCAAATTATATACTGAAATCTACAGAAGATGTAATAATTTTATTGACACTAATTTGTTAAAAATTATTATTAAAAATATAGGCTACTGTCATTTTATATTAATTGCCATGCTAATAAAAATTATATATATAAAAATATTTCTTACTTACTTATTTCTATACTTTAAGTTAATGCAACCATTCTAAGAATAAACAGGTAGTTTTTAACTATCCTTAACTAATCAGAATTGGAAGGATTTTAGGTTAATATAAAACATATTATTTATTTTTATTTATTTACTAACTGGAAATGATGCAGTTTAAAGGTCTGTAAAAAATATTTTTATAAACCTGCATAGTTTTTTTATTTTTTTTATATATATAACTTATATATTTTGGTGTGCTGAATCTGAAAATGACATTTTTTCTCATCACGTATAGTTTTCTTGCAAAAAAAAAGGAAGGAATGCAAAGAATCAACACTGCTAAATCAAAAAAAAGATCATTTTATTAAATTAAACACATTTAATTTGTTATCCATGAAACAGAGTTGTTTATAAATGTTAAGTACTTTACTCTTTTGGCCTGTAGAACCAATGTTTTTCTCTTTCATACTTCTCCTGGGGCGCTTTCGTTTTCCTTTTAAGCATCCAACAGTAATCACCCATCATATCCACATCCCACTTCCCTGGTAGCGTCTCTCCATTTCCATAACATCCTGGTGGAATCTTTCTCCCTACTCATCACTGTAGTCTCCTAAGTTTTCCGGAAAGTAGTCTATGTGTGAATGCAAAAAATGGATTTTTAAGCTCATGTTGCAGCCTTGACATTTGAATGCAGTTAGCATGCGTTCTACAATGTTTTAGTAATCCGGATCAATTGTTATTCCCAAAAAACTTATGCACTACGCCTTGAAATGAATCCCACTCTTCTCTTTCAGTTTCATTCATGGACTCTGGAAACAAGGAATCAAACAAGATTTTACGTATGTCTGGTCCAACAAACACTCTCACTTTCAACTTGGCCTCAGAGAGTTTTGGGAACCTTATAATTTTCTTCCAGATGCAACGAGTGTTCAACTGGAAATGATTCAAATTTATTTCTATTATGCAGTGAGACTTGCTTTTAAGCTTGTTTTGGACGAATCTATAAATAAGCACCATTAGGATGATTCATATTCTATTTCAAATTGCCTCAGGCCAGAGATGTTCCTAAAGAACACAAGATTCCCCTCTTTACAGTAAAACGATGTGAATTCTATCTCTCTATGTCTGTATCATGAAAAAGACGTTGTAGGTAACACAAGGTTTTTATTCTTGAGTCTTAAACCCAACAACTCAGCGGCATCTTTTGAAAGTCCCAAATCTCTAACAAGGTCATTTAACTCGTTCTGAGGAAAAAAAAGCTGAGATCCGTCATGCACAGAAAATTCAGACCCAGAATCTTACGGTGTTCCCGTGTTGGCACTGCATCTTCTTCTCCTGACCCCAATATGATATCATCCAAATTAGACGGTGGAAGTAGTATCGGGGGTGGTGATGTGTGTGTTAAAAAAAAAAAAAATCACGAGTGAAATACTAGACGAATGGCTGAATAACGGTAAGTTTTTTCAAAACGAAAACTATGTTTTTTACTTTTGTACCACTTGTGGAGTTCTTCCTTTCATTTCTCACACCTTGTGGGGGGACCCAAGTCTTGTCTTGATCCTCAAGTTTTAGTTTGAAGTACGTTGAATATACTTTCTTTACAAAATAGCTTATGTTTCTTCGTTGCGCTTTAATAGTATGAAGTGAATATAGAATAATGAAAAACCTTCCATTTAAAGGCTTTATTCCACTAAAGAATTATATTACATGTCTGGAAATTAAAAAAAGAAAAATAACATTAATAACATATTAGAAATTAAAACCTATAAATAATTATCATTACATTCACCCCTTCTAGCAATTTTAATTCTATTAATTTCAGGGGTTTATTTTCTTATAAGTTCAGACGCTGTACTGGTTTGCAAACTCGACTAGACCTTCTTAATTCTGGAGAGTTCTGAGTAATCTCTTCCTTTGTAGGAATTCTAATCTCTGATGGTGAAGCTTCTAAAGGAATGTTGTCAGTCTCGGCTCCTGAGTCATCATTGCTTCCACAACCCACTTCACTATTTATGTTTTCAGGATGATCAGGGTAGGGATCATTTGTATTTTGATTACCACACGGAGCTAGATCACGGAGGGAAACTGTTGATTCCCTACCATTGGAAAACCTCACAAAAGCATATCGTGGATTTACCTCTAAGAGCTCCGCTTCTTCCACTAGAGGATCGAACTTAGACTGTCTTACTTGCTTCCTTACTAGTACTGGACCAGGAGAGGACAGCCATGTAGGAATAGTATATCCATTACTAGACTTTCGTTGATAATTAAAAAGCCTCTCATGTGGAGTCTCATTAGTTGATGTTGTAAGGAGAGATCTTATTGAATGAAGAGCTTGTGGAAGTACCTGCTCCCACTGTGCCACCTGCAGATTCCTAGATTTCAAAGCTAAAGATATAATCTTCCATATAATTCCATTATAACTCTCACATTGCCCATTACCTTTTAGGGTTGTAAGGAGTAGTTCTACTAATAGCTACACCAAATCCATGAAGAAATAATGTTTAATTCTTGCGACATAAAAGCAGTACCCCTATCAGAGTGTACATATGAAGGAAGTCCAAATATGGAGAACAGTTGAGAAAGACACCTTATAACAGTTTTAGCAGTCATATCAGAGCAAGGGTACACAAAAGGAAATCTTGAGTATTCATCAATTATGGTAAGCATATACTTGTTACAGGATGAAGATGGTAGCGGTCCTTTAAAATCGATATTCAATCTTTCAAATGGTGATGATGCCTTAACAAGTACAGATGAAGGAGGCTTATAAAATCTTGGTTTGCACTCTGCACAAATAGAACAAAATTTTGTCATGCGTTTTACATCCTCAACAGAGTATGGGAGATTTTTACAACGAATGAAGTGAGCCATTCTAGCAACTCCGGGATGACACAAAGAGTTATGAAGTTGCAACAAAGAGTCTGTCCCATCTACAGAGGCACATAAAGATCTTGACAAAGTATCAGCTGGTATATTATCCTTCCCGGGACGGTATATAATGTCGAAATCATACGGAGACAATTCTATTCTCCATCTCATAACCTTTTCATTCTTAATTTTTCCTGATAATTTGGCATCAAACATGAAAGAAACGGATTTCTGATCAGTAACTAGAGTAAAATGGTGTCCCATTAAATAATGTTTCCACTTACGCAAGGCCTCAACAATTGCATATGCCTCCTTTTCCACTGAAGAATGCTTTCGCTCACTATTATTTAAGGTCCTAGAAAAGAATGCAACAGGCTTACCTCCCTGATTAAGTGTAGCAGCTATAGCAAAATCAGAAGCATCAGTTTCTACAACAAATGGTATCGATTCATTAATTGAGCAGACAACAGCCCTACAGATATCCTGTTTCAGGATATCAAATGAATCTTGAGCAATTTTTGGCAAGGGAAACTGTTTACTTTGCACCAGTGATTGTATCTTTTCAGAAAACTTTGGTATCCAATTGGAATAGTAGGAAAACAATCCAACTACTCTTTTTAGTGTTTTAGCATCAGATGGCAAAGGAAGTTCCAGTAGTGGTCTCAATCTCTCTGGATCAGGTTTTATTTCATTGTGAGAAATGCTATAGCCAAGCCAATTAATATCTGTTAAGTAAAATTTTGATTTTTCATAATTGATAGTAAGATTGTTTCTTTTGGCAGCCTCAAGAAATCCATTCAAGTTTAAATTGTGTTCCTCCTCCGTTTTTCCACAAATTACCAAATCATCTAGATACGAATATACACCAAGCAATTTATTACTTTCAATAAAATCATGAATGATACGTTGAAAACATGCAACTCCATTGGTTACACCAAAGGGTATTCTGCAAAACTGATAGAGTTTACCACAGGCCTCGAAAGCTGTATATGGTTTATCATTTTCTTGTATAGGGACTTGATGATAGGCACTCTTTAAGTCTATTACACTAAAATATTTATGATGAGCTATAGTGTTAACAAGGTCATCAATCCTCGGAAGAGGATAGGCGTCTAGTTGAGTGTACCTATTAATTGTCTGCGAATAGTCAATTACTAATCTTTTTTTATTACTGTTGTTGTTGTTCACGACTACTACTTGAGCTCTCCATGGTGAGAAACTTGGCTCAATAATTCCTTCTTGAAGCAGACGTTCAATTTCTGCCTTAATAAATTGAGAATCTGAGCTATTGTAACGTCTTGATTTTGTAGCTATCGGTTTGCAGTTGGGTAGGAGGTTTAAAAAAAGAGGATGAGAGCATACTGAGTATGAACTTAAACTGCATATATTAAGTGGAGGCAATTGTCCTCCAAACTGAAGATTAACACTTTCATGTTGACACAGAACATCATGTCCCAACAGTAATTCACTGCACAAGTTAGGCAAGACTTCTAATTTTATTTTTTTATAATAATGGTTCAGCATTTTAAAGTTAACAAAACAGTAACCAAGAGTTTCACAAGACAAAGAAGACTGTGCCATTGTCACTTTACCTCTCTTTGGAACAATGGGCAAAGACAGACTATTTGCTAAATCCTCACCTATATAACTATGAGTACTACCCGAGTCAATGAGAGCACTTCACACTATGATTTCCAATAATAATTTCAACTTTAGATTTAGACAACCCTCTTGAAGCTGTGGTTGAAGAACCAACAATAGATGCCAATAGAGAATCTGTGGCAGCAGATAATTGGGCTTCACTTCTACAAACATTAGCATAATGCCCCTTCTTTTGACATTTTCTGCAAATGACATCTCGTGCAGGACAGTAAGACCGTGGATGACGCTTATTTCCACAGAAATAGCACTTCTGATTATACATTTTAATACTTTGTCTGGCCGCCGCAGCAGTAAACTCTGTTTTTTCCATTAGAACTGTTTGGAATATCATCGGTTGCAAGAGAATTTTCAATAGCTGAAACTGATGCTGAGAGAGGTGTATATGGAGTAGAATAGGAACTTGAATTTTGCTGGGCTATGTCTAAAGCACGAGCTTGTTCGAATGCGGATTGTAGCTCCAATGTTTTATTCTCTAACAACCTCTGACGAATGTAGGTAGAATTTAATCCAGTTATGAATGCATCACGAATGGCATCATCTCTATTTTTCTCAGCACTGACAGCTCTAAAGTTGCAGTCAATACTTAATTGTTTTAAGACCTGCAAAAATTCATCTAAATTCTCTCCACTTTGTTGTCGTCGAGTGGCTAGTTGATGTCGAGCAAAAATTTCATTTTTGGGTTTTACATATAATTGTGTCAATACCTCAATAGCTTCTTCATAAGTTTCACAGCTAGATATGTATTCATAAACAGCAGGAGCAATATAGTTAATAAGAGTATCCAATTTGTTAGGGTTGTATGATTCAATAGAGGAGAGAAAATTTCTAAAAGTTCTGTACCAGTGATTCCATTCTCTTCCTGAGGTACTTCCATTTGGATTTGCTTCAAACCTTTCTGGTTTAAGGAATTTGTCCATTTTGATTGATTTTTTTATATATATTTATATTTTTTTTCATTTTAGTGGAATAAATTGAAGTGAATATAGAATAATGAAAAACCTTTCATTTAAAGGCTTTATTCCACTAAAGAATTATATTACATGTCTGGAAATTAAAAAAAGAAAAATAACATTAATAACATATTAGAAATTAAAACCTATAAATAATTATCATTACATAGTATATTGATTCAATATAATATATAAAAGAGAATTGTATTTAATAAATATTCTTCAATATGAATATACCGACATTCTGCGCAAATGCTTTAATTTAATATATATATATATATATATATATATATATAATATATATATATATATATATATATATATATATATATATATATATATATATATATATATATATATATATATATATATATATATATATATATATATATATATATATATATATATATATATATATATATATTATATATATATATATTATATATATATATATATATAATATATATATATATATATATATATATATATATATATACAAATTTATAATATATAATATATTATATATATATATATATCATAATATATAAATATATATATATATAATTTATATATAATTCCATTCATTTTATCCTAAATCATATCCCATAATAAATCCTATAATATAAATAATATTATATATAAGTATTGACCCTACTTACCCAACCTCCCTAGGTAATATTATAATAACCTTATATATTCCGATATATTTAACACCTTTTTATATAATATCTCAATTCATTCATCTACAAACATGCCCAAATATTTAGCATAATTCTGCAGCTCTCTCAACCATACTCCTTCCCCAAGCAAATTGCTCCTTTATTCTCAGAATTTCCTAACTCTATCTTTCTACTTGCACCACATACCGCTCTCAGACCTATATATATATATATATATATATATATATATATATATATATATATATATATATATATATATATATATATATATATATATATATATATATATATATATATATATATATATATATATATTATCGACAAAATGATTAATGAACAAGAGTGTTAATGTAGGGTAACTCAAAAGATTTTTTGGTCCATGAAAGATTAAACAACTATTAAATAAAATAAGCAAATTTTGCAAGAAACGTGATAGAACTTTTTACGTATTTTTTTCTGTTCAGCATGCAAAAATCTATAGGAAACAATTGAAAAATCTTATGCAGGTTTTTGGTTGCAGACCTGTGTTATTTTTTATTTATTTATTTATTATTTTATTATTTTATTATTTTATTATTATTATTATTATTATTAGTATAGTAGCAGTAGTAGTAGTAGTAGTAGTAGTGGTATCAGTAGTAGTAAGAGTAATATAAGTAGTGGTACCAGTAGTAGTACTAGTAGCATAAGTAGTTTTTAAATGTTCACATTATTTGGGAAAATAAAAATTGGTAAAATTAAAACTCGTAAATTGCTTCTTCTCTGCTGTAAACTTGCTCTCATTCAACCCATGCTCAAAACGGAGGAGAACCTTTCAACTATCGATCGTCCTTTCTCTTTATTCTTCGTTCTTTCCCAAGCTTTGGAAACATAAAATCTTCAAATATAAAATCTTCAAATCTTATGCTAGTTTGAAGATATCTTCCTTCACAATATGACTTGGTCCTTTGCGCTCATTAGTATTTCTGATGAATTTTTTGTTGTGGCTCTATAGAACATATCGAAGTCTTCGATAGAGTCCTGATTTAAAGTTTTTGATTTTTAAGCTTTCCTGTTTTAGTTTCTGTATTTCTTACTGTGATCTTCATTCTGATTTTCTTTCCTTTTTTTCAGATCTTGTAAGCATCAGCCGTTTATCCCTTAAAATCTATCAGCAATAATTTATCTATCAATAGGGTTTTGTTTTTTGTTTTTTTGTTTTTTGTTTTTTTGTTTTTTGTTTTTTGTTTTTTTTTATTTATTTATTTATTTTTATTTTTCTCCTTTTCTGATGCTCATATGAAGACGACTCCATTTTTAATTCCTTTTTATTTTTATTTTAAAAGGCGCACTACTTAACAGCAATTAGTTAGTAGACCTCTGATGTTTCTAATTTGGACAGAGAAAACATGCATTTTTATTATCTCAAAAACACAGTTTCTATTTCTATTTACTCATGTAGTTGTGAAAAATATCATATATTTTAATATTATTAAATATCATTAACTCTTTTGCTCTCACCGACTCTTTCCGATCTCTTTCTGAGCTCAGAACTGTTTAATTGCTGTCCTTACAACTGACGCAGCTTTTCTGATCTCTTTACTCACATACCTCCTCTTTTGATGAGAGGTCGTTCGACTCATCTTTCCACACATTCTCATCTTTTTTTTCTGTCAAGCTATTTGACCTCTAGATTTGACTGTCAAGCTTAATTAAATTTACCTGAACTCTGTTGGTAAAGTTTGGAATTCTTTCTTCTATTTTATAGCATTCTATGACTAGTACACTTTCAAACGCCGAGCACTGGTTCATGTCTGGTTTTAAACTGATTATGGAACCGAGTTTCATCACTTCTGGAACCTTTTTATGTAAGTCTCTGGCCTTTTCTCACAAGTCGTAATTAAAAAAATAAAAATAAAAAAATAAAAATAATATGTTCTTTATTCATTGATAAACTTATAAGACGCTATTCTCAAAGATTGATAGACTTCTCAATGATAAAATTAAAAATATAAACTGTTACAACTTTACATTTGATAGAAATTTAAAATAAAGAAAATTAAATTTAATTCCTGATGGAACATATCTTCATTTAGAATTCGTACGATATCTCGCAATCGAGAGGTAACTAAAACTTTCGAGAAATTGAGTTGCTGAAGATCAACGCTCTAAGATATCTATTCTAATCATATAAATGCATTATGCGTGATGGATGATGCACTAAAAATAATTACCTTAAGTAGACCACAAGGGAAAATCTTAATTAATGAGGGAGAGAGAGAGAGAGAGAGAGAGAGAGAGAGAGAGAGAGAGAGAGAGAGAGAGAGTCTGACAAAAGAAAGGAAACTCCTGCAGCAGAACTGAGGGAAGAAAAAGGTTTTAAGGGCATCCTTCTGATGAGACAATCTCTTACATATAAAAGGGGAAAAAGAGTTCTCCCAAATCAGTTACAACTCTACCTTTGACGTGGGTGGTATGTAGTTCTCTTTTCTTAACCGGTTTCAGTAAAGTAGAAAATTTAAACGTTACCTTCGGACCAACTTTGATGAATTTGGTTCTTAGTATTTCAGAAATTAAATAATTTATTAGCAGTTTTTTTTAATAAGTTTAAAGGTAAGCTGTTATTTAAAATTTTATTATTATATTTTTATTATTACTATTACCATTTTATAAATATATTATTACACTTGTTGAAATTAAAAAATTTATAAATATATATATATATATATATATATTATATATATATAATATATATAAATTATATATAATATATATATATAATATATATATATATATAATATATATATATATATATATATATAATATATAAAAAATTATGTCTAATAAAGATGCAACCCGAATAATAAGAAGGTAGAACTTCTGTGCATAATCACATTTTCTGCTATAATATTAGTCAGGTGACAACACTGTACTCAAAGTCAACAACAAACTGTAACAATGCTAAAACAAAGTTACGCGCCAGTCGC
>SEYY01007583.1:5000-23133 GCA_009176605.1 Armadillidium nasatum
ATTCTCACCCCCAATCCTCAATACTTTACTTTGTGTTGGATTTACCTTCAATCATTTAGACGCCCATTCCCTCACAAACTCCTTTATCAAGATTCTCAGTTTCTCTCCAGATTTGGGAACTAACACCCCATCATCCACAAACAGCAAGAAATTTACAAATCCATTCACCCTCTCTACTTCTTAACCTAATACCCTACCTTAACAACTCTATCCCCCTAGCAACATCATCCATTAACAGATTAATCAACCAAGGCGGAAAAATACACCACTGTCTCAACCCTACTTTAACGTTAAACCACTCCATCAGTTCCCATCTCATCTCCTCCCTCGCTCAACAATTCCCATAGAAGCATTTGATTACTTTCAAAAATCTCCTTCTCACATCCACCTCCCTTAATACTTCAAACAACTTCTTCCTACAAACTCTACCATATGACTCCTCCAAGTCTAGCAAACATAGATGCCCCACTTTATCCTCTTCACCAATGATCAGTGAGAACGCCTGGTCCCCACATCCCTCACTCTCTCTATAACATCATTGTTCCTCAATCATTCCCCCTCTTTTCGATTCTTTCACTCTCGATACTAAAACCCTCCCATAAATCTTCCATACGACACTCAACAAACGTATCCCCTTATAATTCCTATGCAGCATCTTTTCCTTTTTCACATCTATAAAGACACAATACACACACCTTGACACTCTTGATCCACTCTCTTCTCCACCACACACATTAGACATTCTAACCAAAGAGTCACCATCTCTCCAGCTTCCTCCCTCATCATCTCTCCATATATATCATCCATTCTTCCAACATTCACTTCTTAACTTTTCCTACTGCTACTTTCACCTCATCTCTACTAATACTTCCTCCTCTTCTCCACATCATTTATCACTACTCCCCCGCCTCCCATCACAATCAACAAATTATTAAAGTGTCTTTTCCACCTCTCACCTATCTCCTTCTCTTCTTACAGCAAATCACTATCTTCTCTCTTCATTCACTCCTCCCCGCTCCTCTTCCCCTCTCTCTCTCTCTCTCTCTCTCTCTCTCTCTCTCTCTCTCTCTCTCTCTCTCTCTCTCCTCGCTTTAATTACCTCCTTCCAAAATATCTTACTTCTCTCCTTAAAATTTTTTGTTAACTTTCTGCCCCACTCCTATTCCACTATCCTTTTTGACTTCTTAATCTCCCTCTTCACCTCCCTACTCCTATCCATATACTCTTCCCAATCTCTATCCTTCTTCGTACCCAAATACTTGTTAAAGGCATGCGTTTTCCTTTCATCCATTTTCCTCAACTCTTTATTCTACCACTCACTCCCCTTTCGTTATCACACACACATACACACACACACACACACACACACATATATATATATTATATATTATATATATATATATATATATATATATATATATATATATATATATATATATATATATATATATATATCAGTGATGGTATAAGATTCACGATCCCGATCCCGATTCCGATCCTGCGGGATCCCAAAATGTAAATTCCGATACCGATGTGAAAATTTTAATCACGAAAGTATCGGGGTCTCGAAAAATCCCGGTATTCTGATCCCAATACGCTGATTATTTTAGGGGGAAAGGAGTTTGTAGTTTGACTAAAATATTTCGCAGAATATTCGTAAAATTTCACATGATAAGTGCAACCAGCACTCAACATTTCCGATTTTATTGTCAGGGTAACATAATTTCCAAGAACCAGCACACGTGTATATATATTACACGTGTATAACATATATTTCATATATATTCTCTTTTAATTCATCATCTAGATCTGACACCAGTGGACGGGATGACGTCAGCGTTTCGGCGAAGGCTCAGACAGAACTAAAAATCTGTGTCAGTTTACCAATTTCTATAGTTATAATGTTTGGTGGTTCTGTTCTACACTTCTACTGTTTCGAAATTCCTAATTAATTATTTTTTGTTGTTATTTTTGATCAGTAGGAGTACGAGTATATAATGTAAGTTTAGGATATACTTTACTGTATTTTATTCAAATTTCATATAGTAAGGCCAGACTGCACTTTAGCCTCCTTAAATATCTAAAAAACTACTAAACGTGCGTTAAAAAGGGTAGCATTTTTGGAATCCTTGAAGAATTTTGATAAGGAAAAATTGGGAATTAAAAAAAAAACTTATATTAATTTTAACTACGTAATTTATGGTTTTTTAATGCGATGGACGACACCGTACGTCTGGCAGCGTCTTTTTATGAGTCAAATTCTGAGAATTTGCAGTAGGATAAATTTGCGTTGAAAATTGTAACAAAAATGTTAAATATCTAAATATTTGGTGTAATATGGCAGTGGGCTACGATACTACGGCAACATTCCAGCTATCAGTTAAGCCTCTATCCCACGGCAATCTTCGGTCGTCAGGTTAAATAAGTCTTACTGGGTTCGTTAAAAAAATTAATAATAATAATAATAATAATAATTACAGATTTTTCCTTAATTATCGTACAAAAAAGAATTTTTTTTCAACTTTTTTTTTTTTTTCTTTTTTTTTTTTTTTTTTTTATCAAAATTCTTCAAGGATTCCAAAATGTTATCCTTTTTAACGTACATTTAGTAGGTTTTGAGATATTTAAGGAGGCTAAAGTGCAGTCTGACCATATAGTAAATTATATGCCTTCTTCAAATTAGCCTTCTGCCCTTCTATGAAATAGGTGAATATATATATATTATATATATATATATATATAATATATATATATATATATATATATATATATATATATATTATATATATATATATATATATAATATATATATATATATATATATATAATATATATATATATAATAATATATAATATATATATATATATATATATAAATTTTTTTACAGGCAAAAAATGAAACACTTTGCTTTTCCTACGATATTAAAAACAATAATTATAATAGTAAATTTTGAAAGCAGTGAACAAAGAAAAATATATCCATTCATTCCCTTATGTTGTCAGAAATCTCAAGTTTTTAACGATTCGCAATGCATAGGAAATGAGGAGGTATTTACTGAAGATTTTCCTTATTTGAAATATGAAAATAGTTGGGATAACTCTACAGAAATATCTTTAAAAGATATCCTTCTTGAAAACTGTTCACATTTTATAGATTTACCTTTTCAAAGCCCTCATTCTGCCGTTGATGGAATATTTATATTTGACAATGGATCAATTTCTCTTAACATTCGAGAAGGTTATAATGATTCATTTACTTATAGTAACTCAGAGTTTTGCGTAATGAAATATGAAGAAAGTATCTATTCTGCGCGATTATGCATAGTTACTCAAAAAGAATCTCCAAAAGATCTTGTGAAAAAGCATCCTCAAAGTAATAAATATTTGGATTGTAAAAAGAATATATGCATAAGTAAGTGTTGCGGGAAAGGCTCACACGTTTCTTTCCGTCCTCGCTTTGGGTGCATTCCTTACGAAAATTCAGAATTGGAGTATTTCAATCCAAGCTTCAAATTTGTTAATGGGAGCGAATTCTCTACCTTGGATAAAAATATCAGCTTCATTGTTCAGTTTCCACTTTGCAGACTCTATAATGCCAAAGATTTGAATCTTCTTCCCAATGGAAGCATTTTTATCCCACAAACAAAAGAACTTATTTTAAGGGACAAGTATTGCTTGGATTTGTTTCAGATCGGAGGTAGGTCATTTATTACTAAAATTCTTGCTTAGTATCTTAAATTCAACATGATGATAATATAGTAAAATTTTGAATTTATTGATAAATTTTTCATTCGTAGAACATCAATGATCATATAACATTAAATAAAATTAAGGTAATTTTGATGTTCCATATACACGGCATTTATTTTTACAATATTAAAACTATAAAGATTAAATTTTATAAGAAGCCTAATAAAGCTTTGAATATCAAATTTTTTAATTAAAAAAAGAAAAAAAAAGAAAACGAAATTAAACATAGATACTGTCCATTGTTTTTTACAATTTATTATAATTATACCAAGTTGCCATACTTTCATTTATGTGATATATAAATGTATTTTTAGCGATTTCGGAGATAGATTTTTATTTTATTTTAAAAATTTATGTAAAAAATGGATAAAACCAAAATTCAATTAAATTTATTTATATATAATATATATATTATATATATATATATATATATATATATATATATATATATATATATATATATATATATATATATATATATATAGAGAGAGAGAGAGAGAGAGAGAGAGAGAGAGAGAGAGAGAGAGAGAGAGAGAGAGCAGAGAGAGAGAGAGAGCTTCTCAGTAAAATTTTAGAAACTGAACCTCTGTTTCTGAGTTCCAAGAATAACGAAAACAAATTTAAATGTTCTTAAGTTGTAGTGGCAGACAAGCTTCTGCTGAATTTACTACATCCCATTCACAATGTTTATTAATACAAATATTATATAAAAGGAATAATATATACAATTAGCATTATATATAAGCATATACATAATAAATATTTCAATAAAAAAATATAGAAAATAGACCATCGAAATGAAAAAAAATTTAATTTCAAAAGTGGGATGGTGTCTGAGTGAGAGATTTCATTTAAATTTGGTCCCGTATGTCAAATATATAAGGGTTTCCAATATTTGAAGATCGGGCTCTTTCGTGTGATCCAAAATTTAAAAGTTAGCATCCTGTATTCAGCGAATATTTTGGAAAGAATTTGAACTCTTCTTGACCGAATAAGGGGGATGGTGTTGTTCATCTAAAGTTCTAAAGGAAGTACCTTTATGTTCGGCGATACTTGTGGAATGACAGGCGAATAGTCTTTTTCTATTTAGGCGGCCTCACACTCACAAAAAAAAAATTTGTCTAAAAGAATATAAAAGTATTGGTAATTTTTCATTAATTAAAGGATAAAAATTTCAGATTTTATCACTGGTATATTTTAATGTGAATTTAAATTGGGAGGAAATTTTTATTTAGAACGACTTCTATTTTTCGGTTTTAGTTCATAACCCAGTTTTCCAATGAAAGACAATTTCATATGCAGGATCTTTTAGCTTCAGTTAACTCAATGAGAGATTCTTCTTCAAAATTGACAGAAAATTCTTTTCTAAATATGTTATCAATTAAAAATTCCTTGAACTCATGCTTCAAGTATAATAATTGAAGAAAGTCTAGTTCTCTTAACAGGTTAAAATATGACCATAAAATTTTATACGTTTTGTCGAAAAGATTCTTAATTAAATTAATTTTGTACACGTACTGAGTGAAAGAATTGAATTTAGTTGTTAACCCTATGAAATTTGACTTTCTATAAACATTAGTTTCAAGTTTGTTCTCCTTGTACACCAAGAAATACAAAGAAAAGTTTTTCTCTATTTCAAAGGTGTTAAGGTGCTTTGAGTTGATATACTGTAAAAACATATCAATGTGACCAATAGATTCGAAAAGCAAGAAGAAATCATCAGTAAATCTTCTTTCAAAACAGGTCTGAATAAAGGAAGGCATTCTTTAAACCAAATTTTCATAAGAGCACATCAAGATATTACTTAGGTTGGGATCTACCATCACAGCACCATCAATTTTCTTATAAAATTTCCCATTAAACCGGAATGTTATATATTTAGTAGATAATTCCTTAAAGCTTTGTTTATTTAATTAAAAACTTGGAGAGTTTTCATATAATGTGCTTAAAATAATTTCTAACGTTTCATCCAGCTGTACATTTGTGAAAAAGCTTTGAACATCACGTGCCATAAAATATTTATTAGCGTTCGAAAATATGACAGTTTCGATTAAAAAATAAAATATATACTTATTGGAATAGGTATTCTTGGTTAAATTAAACTTCGAAAATTTAAAATTGATCATACCAATGGCAGGTAATATTGAATGGATTGATGGATGATCAGGTTTATGAATCTCTGGTAGTTAGTATAAAATTTCTTGTCTGGCACCCGATGAAGAGAGAGAATAATAAATTTTATTGCTAATCATATTAGATTTTTTAATTTTCTTAGTAATCTATTTATATTCAACCCATTGTAAAATTTTCTGACAGTTTTCAGCAATAATTTTCAAATTTAGATGCATCTGCAAAAATGTCTAATATATTACTGACACAATTACTACTGTCGGAAAGGAAAACAACAACACTCTTGTCGGGCTTTGTTATTATCCAATTATTATTATTATTATTTTTATTTTATTTTTTTTATATATTTATTTTATTTTTTTTTATTTATTTATTTTTTTTTTTGCAAGTTCTTTTATGTTATTGATATCTAATTTGAATGAAACGTGTTCGAAATTTTTTGCATGAAGTTTCTGAAAAGATTCTAAAACTAAATTCTTTATATCTTGAAAGAAGTCAATTTGTATTTCTGGACTAAATTTATACATGGGCGAGTCACGTAGATGTCTTAGTAATTTTTCAAAGGATAATAAGTAATAGCAAATATTTAATTTAGAAGGAATGATCCCAAAATTCAAACTTTTAGTTAATTAAAATTTTTTTAAATTTTAAGTATACATAAAATGCAGTTTAAGCATTTTTTGTTTCATAAAGGAAATAAAACTGTAAATAAAAATGACAGAATTAACATCTAAGTTGTTAGATTTTGATAAAATTCCAAGGTACAATAGTTTACTGTTGTAAATTGTTTGGATTTTAGAAGTTTTATTCTCAGCTCTCTACAAAATATGATTCAAAAATGTAAAGTTAAGAGATAAAAGTTTTAATTCTTAATCTAAAGAACAGTTTAAAAAGATTCTTTGGGCTTTTTTTGTAAACAACCGAACCGTATAACTTTTTATTCCATATTTTGTAACATATGAATTTAGGAAAAATATTATTTCACTTGCAAAATTTAAGGAAAATACATTGAAGGTGAAATTTGATCATTTTAATAATTTCTTTTTCTAGCTTTTTTAAAAATATTTAGAATTGGCCTTCCATAGATCTTCAATGTGAGGCGACCTACATAGATAAGACAATTCGCTGTCATTCCACAAGGATTGCCGAATTTCATAGATAAGACAATTCGCTTTTCATTCCATAGATCCTCAATGTGAGGCGACCTACATAGATAAGACAATTCGCTGTCATTCCACAAGGATTGCCGAACATATAAAGATAATTACATTAAAACTTAGGGTGAACTACACCATCCCACTTTATTCGGCAATAAAGTTCTCATTCTCTCCAAAGTTGACAACTGTATACAGGATACTAACTTTAAAATTTTGGATCACACAAAAGAGCCCAATATTCAAGTATTGGAATCCTTATATATTTGGCATAAGGGACCAAATTTAATTGAAATCTTCCCATTCAGACATCGTTCCACTTTTGAAGTTAAATTTTTTTCATTTTGATAGTCTTTTTTACAGCGTCTTTATTTGCATATATATATATATATATATATATATATATATATATATATATATATATATATATATATATATATATATATATATATATATATATATATATATATATATATATATATATATATATATATATATATATATATATATAAAAAGCTTGAAAAGGGAAAAAATGAAAGAAAAAAGACCCAAACCCTTTTTGGAATAAAATTTTTGATTCTGAAGGTTCCAACATAAAATTTTGGTACGGCTCATAATTGAGGGAGATACTCATTTTTGAATTCTTGTAAAATTTCCATAGTATCAGTAGTTTCGGAGATCATAGACTCTTTTTTATTAAATAACTTTGTTGTTGCTTCACCAATCTAGAAGAGATTTTTAGGAAGAGTGCAGCAAAATCTTACTCTAAAAAATCATTGTTCAAATTTTTTGTTTCCCTAGAAAAAAGTTGACTCAAATTGTATTGAGGGAAAATTTTGTTTACTTTACATTTATTTATTTATTTATTCATTTATTATTATTTTTTTTTTTGAAATTTGTAAAAAAAAATTTCAAAAAAAAATCAAAAATACATAATTAAAAAATTCCCACCAAAATTTTTTTTACGTACGGCCATTTGAGGAGTCTTCCTGAAAGTTTACAAGACACTTGCATAAAAAATGGAAGAGTTGTGCCAAAGTCTGATATTTCTTCACAACCTTTTCTTTTTTTTAGAACTTTTTTGTCACATGAACGATCTGGTTTACATTTATTTTAGACTGAAGCAAGACATTGTCTAAAATTCATTTTCAGACAATTTTTCGATACGTTTCCTTAGAAAAGATCTGTGAGCCAAAATATTCTGGACAAAGTTTTGAAAAATTAAATAAAAAAAATTTTTTTTTATCGAAACTATTTTGACTATAACTTTTTTTTCTAGGAATGCATATCAAAAAATCCCAACAATTATGTTTTAGATATGGTCTTTCAGCAATGTTTCTGAGAGTTTGGAATATAGATCAGTTGTGATAAGACCCTAGCACCGAAAAAAAGGACGAACTATAAATCTCCAAAACTATTGATAGAACAGAAATTTTACACGAATGCAAAAATTCGTATCTCTCCTAAATATGAACATTACACAAATTTGATGTAGGTACCTTTAATATTAAAATTTTATTCCCCCCCCCAAAAAAGTCCAAAAATGTCCAAACGCCCTTGTTTTTTTATCTAGATTTTACAAATATTTGAAAAAATCGCTAAAACCCATTTAAGTTTATTACGTTCATGGTAGTACGATAATCTGAAATAATAATTAATTGTAAAAACAGTGGACAGTCAATTGACAGTAGCAATGTTTATTTTTTTATTATTGGTATCTATTTTCTTGTTTTTGAATAAAAAATTTGATACCCCAAGGTTTATTAAGCTACACATAATGTGCTTACCCCAATTTTGCCTTTTTGAATTCACAAGAGTAAAAATAAAAGAAGAGTATACAGTGCAAAATTACCAATATTAATCTAAATTCAATTATTTTTTAGGTAAATTAATGGAAAATGCATCAGTTTGCTCGGAGATTTTGGAATTATCTGTAGTAGAGGAGATTAACAGGGTGATTCACCCAGTGGGACTTTTAATATCATGTATATTTTTGGCAGTCACTTTCATATGTCACGTGATCATTCCAAAGTTAAGAGATATGCAAGGGCTTTGTTTTATGTCTTACGTGGCCGCCCTTTTCTCTGCGTTCCTTTTTCTATGCCTCAACATTTTAATGCCTAGAAGACTCTCAGAATATGGATGCGTGGCTCTAGGTATATATATATATATATATATATATATATATATATATATATATATTATATATATATATATATATATATATATATATATATATATATATATATATATATATATATATAAAACTTCTTCATTAATATAGTAATTAATATTAAATTAACGTTGGTTTTCTTAAAGATTGTTCCTTTTCAGTTTCGTTGATAGTGGAGATCATTATTTGTAAGTTTAATTAAATCTTTCTAAGAAATGTTTGATAATCTTTGCAATTATTTTTTTTAATTTACGAATCTATTTATAAAAGTCTTAAGTGAAAAAGTGCTAGTTTCTTTTGCCACTATTTCTCATTCTTCCATCAAATGAATCGATATACGACAGGTTAAGAAATGAAAATCTTAAGCTGAGAAAACAGATGTAAAATCTATGGAAAGTTTTTCTTTCGCTCAAAATTATCTGGTAATTAATTAATGATTCTAAATCTGCATTGCATTTCTCACCCTCTGATATTGCTATGACTATAACGAACCACTTTTTTTTCATCTCAAAATACGAGTATATTAATTGTATTTCCTTCAAACTATCTAAGACAGCAGTCTAACAAGTTAATTTCTTTTATTCTTCTTCCGTCATTTTTTTTCAATGTCCTGTTTAAATTTCTTTTAATGAATTAATGGCTCATTAAAGATAGAATCTGGCACAAAGCTTTGATTTCTAAACTTTTCTCTTTCGGTATCCATCATTCTCTCTGTGATCTTATCTCTAATCTCCTTTCTGGTCGCTCTATAACAGCTGTTATAGAAGGCCACCGTTCATCCTTTAAATCTATTAATAATGATGTTCCTCAGGATTCTGTCCTATCCCCAACACTTTTTCTGTTTTTCATTAATGACCTTCCCTCTTTTTACCTCATCTCCTATCCACTCCTATGTTGATGACTCCACCCTTCATTACTCCTTCCAGTTGATAGAATCGAGAAGGGTAGCCTTGGAGCAACTAGCATTTGATCTTTCACGTATTTCAAATTGTAGCAGAGAAAACATGGTTGTTTTCAATGCCTCAAAAACTCAGTTCTCCCACCTCTCCACTTAACACAATCTTCCACACAATAATGATGTCTTCTTTGAAAACACACAACTCAAACCTTCATCTGTTCTTAATATTCTTGACGTATCCTTTTCTCGTCATCTTTCTTGGTAAGATCACTTTACTTCTTTTCTAAACAAGCTTCTAAGAGGTTGGGTTTTCTGAGGCGCCTTCAAGATTACTTCACGCCACCCGAGTTGCTTGTTCTGTATAGGGATGTTATTCGCATCTGCATGGAGCATGCTTCACACATCTGTGGTGGTTTCACTCATACAGCTCTCCTTGAAAAGGTGTTGTCAAGGGGTTTTCGTCTCATCAATTCTCTTACCCTTACTAACTCTCTCCGATCTCTTTCTGACAGTCGAATTGTTGCGTCACTCTCTCTTTACTATCGCTATTACAACGGACAATGCTCTTCTGAACTCTATCGTTGCATACCTCCTCTATTGAAAAGAGGTGGTGGAACACGCCTTTCTACACAGTTTCATCCTTTCTCTGTCCAATTCTCAGACCCCAGATTTAACCGCAATGCTCAATCTTACTCTACTGGTAAATACTGGAACACACTCCCTATATTTTGGAGTGTGTAAGTCCACCCGTTACATATATATATATATATATATATATATATATATATATATATATATATATATATATATATATATATATATATATATATATATATATATATATATATATATATATATATATATAAATTTCTATTACAGCTGTGCTAAATTATTTTCGCTTATGTCATCTTTCTTCTGGTTGAATGTAATGTGCTTTGATATCTGGAAAATAATAAGGTAATATATATATATATATATATATATATATATATATATATATATATATATATATATATATATATATATATATATATATATATATATATATATATATATATATATATATATATGCTCTAGTGGGGAAAAGAAAGAGACCTACCAATTTCCACCGGAGTTGGGCAATAATGGAATATGATCGTTAAGCGCCGACACGTCCTGATATACGGCATTTAAAAGTGTGCAAGTCAAAGGGAATTGCTAAAACAGATAAAGTGAGTGTATTTCAGACTTTATCAGTAGAGTACATGTAAGATTGAGCCTAGCGGTTAAGTCTGGGGTCAGAGAGTTGGGTAGAGAAAGGATGGGGCTGTGTAGAAAGGGGTGTCGCACGAGCTCTTCTCAATGGAGTAAGTATGCGAAGGGAGAGTTCAAAAGTGCAGTGTCCATTGCAATAGCGATAGTATGGAGAAAGTGACGCAACAATTCGATGGACTGAAAGAAACTGGAGAGAATTACTGAGAGCTGGAGAGTTGATAAGACGAAAGACTTC
Source organism: Armadillidium nasatum (assembly GCA_009176605.1). Lineage (NCBI taxonomy): Eukaryota > Metazoa > Arthropoda > Malacostraca > Isopoda > Armadillidiidae > Armadillidium > Armadillidium nasatum. The sequence goes on from SEYY01007583.1 coordinate 16,595, forward strand.
ATCATGTTAATGAGCGGTATAGGTGAACCACACCAGATGTGTGAAGCATACTCTATACAGGGGAGAACAACACTCCTATAAAGAGAAAGCAACTGATGTGAAGTGAAAAAATTCTGAAAGCGCCTCAGAGCACCCAACCTCTCAAAAGCTTGTTTGTAAGTAATGCGATCCTTCCAAGAAAGATCGCGAGAGAAAGAAACATCGAGAATATTAAGGAGAGATGAAGGTTTGAGTTTTGTTTTCGAAGATGTTATAGTAGTGTGGAAGGTTGTGTCAAGTGGAGAAATGGATTAATTGAATTTGAATTAATTGAGGGGTGTCTTTCAAACTGAAAGGAGTAATAAAGGTGGAGACATCAGCATTAAAGTGGATAGGTGATGAAGTAATAGAGAGAAGGTCATTAATGAAAAATAGAAAAAGAGTTGGGGATAGAACGAACCCTGAGGAAAACCACTATTAATAGACATAATGGATGAACGGTGGTCCGTCTACAACAGCTGCTATAGAACGACTGGAAAGAAAATCGGAGAGGAGACTACAAAGAGAAGGATAGATTAAGAAAGAGGAAATTTAGAAATCAAACTTTGTGCCAGACTCTATCGAAAAGCTTTCGATATGTCCAGCGCAACAGCAAAAGATTCACTGAAATGCCGAAGAGCGAGGGACCAAGAGTCAGAGAGAAGGGAAAGAAGATCACCAGTAGAGCGCTTCTTCCGAAAGCCATACTGACGATCAGAGATAATATTTAAAGAATTGAGATGTTTCCAAATTTTCCTGTTAAGAATAGATTCGAAAACTTTAGAAAGAACGAAAATTAAAGAAATAGGATGAGATCGAGTTGTAGGATTGTGAAGGGTCTCCCTTCTTCGCACAGGATGAATGAGCGCACGTTTCCAGCAAGAAGGGTGGTTGAAGTAGAAAGACTGAGGCTAAATAGTTTACGAAAGCAGGGTGCAAGCTCGGAAGCACAAGTTTTGAGAACCACAGGAGAGATACCATCAGGAACAAAGGCCTTCTTTTTGTTAAGCTCAGAGAGACAGAAATGACATCTTTATATATATATATATATATATATATATATATATATATATATATATATATATATATATATATATATATATATATATATATATATATATATATATATATATATATATATATATATATATATATATATATATAATATATTGCTCCTTTTGAGCTTAATTTTAATGATGAAGAGAATTGCAAAGAACATGCAGAGCATTCTATAAATGATATAATGATTAACTTTGAGAAACTTCTCATTGATGAATAAAATTCTTATATTGTATTGACTTTATTAAGATAAATCTATAAAATAACGTTTCGGCCTTTTTGGCCATCATCATGATTTATCTGAAATTTTTTTAAATGGCATAATAAAGTTATAAAAGTCAAAATGGATCCACTATATATATATAACAAAAAACAAAAAAAAAACAAAAAAAAAACAATAATAATAATAGTAATAACACAAATAAACACATATAATAAATGAACCTAAGAATTATAAAACGTAAGTGAAGAAGCCTAATGTATAATTAAGAATGAATAATTAACAATAATATGAGAATTAGGAATAATGATTATGTTTTTATCAAAATATCAGACATGACAAATTAAAAAGGGTGCACAACAAAATAATATTTAATCGCATGAACTTAAATGATAGACAAAATGTAAAAAATGACACGTACGTACAAACACATAAACAAAGGCAATATATGGTTATAAAATAAAATAATAATATATACATAATAATACATGGTTATAAATTATAAAGATAATATATACGGACAATAATATATAGATAACTAAAAATAAAAAAGAAAAAAAGAATAAATAAGTAAATAAACAATAAACAAGAAAAAAAATCTATAGCAAATACAATAATATGCATACTCTCTCACATGCATACACACATGTACATACAAATATACATACAAACACAAATATATGCATATAAATAGATCATAAATACATAACATACATCCATACATACACATATACAGAGAATACATTATATAAGCTAACATACTAAGTATAGATTCAAGGGCTACGATTATGGACTGAGATGAGTTGCACACTCAGAATGATGTCTGATGGAATCAGGACTATAACAATATAAGAAGTTGAACAATTGAAGCGTTCCAAAGTGTAATGAGTGTTGGCAAGTAATATGGAATAAAAGATCAGATTAAGTAACAAAATTTAGAGAGAGGTGACAAGTAAGGGCATAGTAGAAAGATTATTGTTGAGGTCTGGTTTTAATTTATGAATAAACAGTGATTCAAGGATACGGAGTGAGTTGGAATTAGAGTGTGAAGATAGAACAGAAAAATGTTTTTGAAGAATAGAGGAATGACAGGAAAGAGAATGATTGCGTATAGCAGAAAAGGAGGTGAAGATAGGGGAATAGAAGTACGTGATGATATACCCTGGTGCTCGCAGATGCGAGTACGTAAGAGCCGAGTGGTAGATCCAATGTAGCCTCTAGAACATAGAGGACAAGAATATTTATAAACCACATAGGCTGACAGGGCGGGAGGAAGAACTGATTTATACCGGAAAAAGGAGGAGATTTTGAATGGGGTGTTGTAACTAAATCTAAAGTCTAGGTGAGGAAAGTGAGGAGATAGTGAGCGAGCGAGGTTACGTGTCATTATGGTAGTAGATGGATTCAAAAATGGAAAACTAAAATATATAATGTTTTTGGGTACTGATAATACAATGTTCGGTGGATGATACTTATCTTTGAGAAAGTTAAATATATATAGAGAAACAAGGTTGGAAGGATAATTATGGGTGTCAAAAAGTTTTTGTAAGAGTAGAAATTCATGGTGAAGGAGGCGATAAGATGATGATATACCATAAGCCCGATGTAAGAGAGTAGAAATAGTATTAGTTTTCCAAGCTAAAGGGGAAGAACTGTAAAAATTAGTGATAGAAGGAGAAAAGGCAGGTTTGCGATACACAGCGGTAAGAAAGTGACTAGGTGTAGAGGTGATGAGAATGTCTAGAAATGAAAGAGAAGACTGACATGAATGTTCAATAGTAAATTTAATGTTGGGATTTATCGAATTGATGTAAGAAAGGAAAGAATTTGCTGAGTGAACATTAGGGAATAAACAGAAAATGTCATCCACGTATCGTTTGTAGAAGGAGGGAGGAGCGGTAGTGGCAGAAGAAGACAAATATATATTTTCTAAATGTGAAATAAAAAAATCGGCAAGTATGGGGCCAAGTGGAGAGCCCATAGCTACACCATCTATTTGTATAAATAGGGATTCACGATGTATGAAATAAGTGTCTGATGTGGCCAGAGTTATACTTATTATCAGTAAGAAGGAATGGGATTCCAGATGATCTAAGAAATGAATGTTGAGAAGGATTTCAAAGATTTTAGACAGAATACAAGTGTGAGTTAAAGAGTGAAAGGTAGAAGGATCAGAGAGGTATTTTCTTTGGAATAGGTTGGACTAATACGCGCTTCCAACACTGAGTGAAAGTACTAGTATTGAGGCATAGATAGAAAAGTTGTACGAGTGATAGAGCCAGCACAGAAGCATACCCTTTAAAACTTGTAGAGGAATGCCTTCCAGGCCGCTTGCCTTCCTAACGTTCATAGGTTTCAAAAATCCATGCACCTGATCAAATGTAATCATAGGTAAAGGCATGGGACATCTGAGAGGAGAAGAAGTAGGAGGATTGCAGGTGTCGTTCAGAGTTGAATTAGAGGAGAACAATAGGCCGAAGAGATTGCCTTTTCAGTTGGTGTGTTAGAAACAGAACCATCAGAGCGAATAAGAGAAGTATAGGAAGATTATATATATATAATATATATATATATATATATATATATATATATATATATATTTTATTTAAAAAAAATTTTTTTTATATCACCTCTGGTGGGCAAAGGCCAGAGTTAGGGGGAAAAACGGAAGAATGGTCAAATTAAATGCCGACGTGACCTGATATACGACGTTTGAAGGTGTGTAAGTCATAGGAAGTTGGAAAAATAGAAGAAGGGAGTGTGTTCCAGACTTTACCGGTAGAGTACATGTAGGACAGAGCATAGCGGTTGAGTCTGGGGTCAGAGAGTTGGACAGAGAAAGAGATGAGACTGTGTAGAAAGTCGAGTCGCACGAGCCCTTCTCAGTGGAGGAGGTATGCGACGAGAGAGTTCAGAAGAGCAGTGTCCATTGTAATAGCGATAGTATAGAGAGAGTGACGCAACAATTCGACGGGCAGAAAGAGATGGAAGAGAGTTAGTAAGAGCAGGAGAGTTGATGAGACGAAATGCCATAGACTCCACCTTCTCTAGGAGAGCTGTATGTGTGAAACCACCCCAGATGTGCGAAGCATACTCCATACAGGGGCGAACAACACCCCTATACAGAGCAAGCAACTGGGGTGGAGTGAAGAAATACTGAGGGCGCCTCAGAACACCTAACCTCTTAGAAGCTTGTTTAGAAAGAGAGGTAATGTGATCTTTCCAAGAAAGATCACGCGAAAAGGAAACACCGAGAATATTAAGAACAGATGAAGGTCTGAGTTGAGTGTTTTCGAAGAAGATATCATAGTTATGTGGAAGATTGTGTCGAGTAGTGAGATGGAGGAATTGAGTTTTGGTGGCATTGAAGACAACCATGTTCTCTCTGCCCCAATTAGAAATACGAGATAGATCAGAGGTCAGGTGCTCCAAGGCAACCCTCCTTGCATCTAGTAACTGTTGTTGAGAGGGGCGCCTTTCAAATTGAAAAGAGTAATGAAGGGTGGAGTCATCAGCATAGGAGTGGATAGGAGATGAAGTAACAGAGAGAAGGTCATTAATGAAAAGTAGAAAAAGTGTTGGGGATAGGACAGATCCTTGAGGAACACCACTATTAATAGATTTAAAGGAAGAACGGTGGCGGTCCTTAACTGCTGCTATAGAACGACCGGAAAGGAAATCAGAGAGAAGGTCACAGAGAGAAGGATAGATTCCGAAAGAGGGAAGTTTGGAAATCAAAGTTTTGTGCCAGACTCTATCGAAAGCTTTCGATATGTCTAGCGCAACAGCAAAAGATTCACCGAAACGCCGAAGAGCGGAGGACCAAGAGTCAGAGAGACGGGAAAGAAGATCACCAGTAGAGCGTTTCTTTCGAAAGCCATACTGGCGATCTGAGATAAGTTTAGAAGAATTGAGATGTTTCCAAATCTTCCTGTTAAGGATAGATTCGAAAACTTTAGAAAGAACGGAGGTTAAGGAAATGGGACGATAGTTAGAGGGTTGAGAGTGGTCCCCCTTCTTCGGCACAGGCTGAATGAGCGCACGTTTCCAGCAAGAAGGGAAGGTTGAAGAAGAGAGGTAAAGACGAAATAGTTTACCGAGGCACGGCGCAAGCTCGGAAGCACAAGTTTTGAGAACCACAGGAGGAATACCATCAGAACCGTACGCCTTCTTAGTATTGAGCTCAGAGAGAGCAGAAATGACATCTTTAGAAGAAATTCTAATTTTAGGCATGATTGAGTTAGAGGGGTTGAAGGAGGAGGAATAGCTCCGGAATCGTCTAAGGTTGAATTAGAGGCAAAAGTTTAAGCAAAGAGTTCAGCTTTAGAAGAAGGTAAAACGGCAGTTGTGCCGTCGGAAGATATTAAAGGAGGGAAAGAGGAAGAAGCAAAGTTAGAGTTGACATTTTTTGCAAAATGCCAGAAAGGGCGTGAGGAAGTAGAACCAGAAAGATTGTTACATTTTAAGCGGAGAAAGGAGTTTTTAGTATTACGGAGAATAAATTTTGCACGATTCTGGGATGAAATATAAGTTGCATGAGTTTCAGGAGTTTGAAGACGACGGTAATTCCTGAAGGCAGCATCTCTGTGGCGGATAGCACGAGAACAAGCAGAGTTAAACCAAGGTTTGTTAGGTTTAGTAGAAGGGAAAGAATATGGAATGTACGCCTCCATACCAGAGAGAATCACCTCGGTTATGCGCTCTGCACACTCAGAGGGACCCCTCCCACGGAAACAGTAATCATTCCATGGAAAATCAGAGAAGTACAACTGCAAGTCAGACCAGTTAGTGGCACCGAAATGCCAGAAACGTCTCCTCGTCTTGCGGAAGACTTGAAGAGACAGGACAAGATACAGAGATAAGAAGGTGATCGGATGAACCCAGAGGAGGAAAGAGTTTAACAGTGTAAGGAGAAGGATAAGAAGTTAGGAAAAGATCAAGTATGTTGGGTTCATCACCAAGGCGATCAATTATACGGGTAGGGAGATGCACCAACTGCTCAAGGTTGTTCTGGATAGAAAATTGGAAGGCGAGTTCACCAGCTGGATCGTGAGAACTAGATGAAAGCCATTGGTGGTGGTGAACATTGAAATCACCTAATATGATGATTTCAGAAGAAGAGAGAAGAATGTGTTCTATTTTGGAGTTAAGATAGTCGAAGAATTTTGGATAGTCTGTAGAATTAGGAGATAAGTAGATAGAGCATATAAATTTAGTTGTAGAGTTGCAAGAAAGTTTAAGC
>SEYY01007585.1:0-12500 GCA_009176605.1 Armadillidium nasatum
ATGAGGATAGTGTGAACCCATCTCCATCTTCTGAGTAAAGACTACTTTGATAAAAAGGAGAAGGAGACTCCTGGGACGGCCAAGGATCTTCTTGAGTTGGAAATGTCACACGTGCCACATTTCGGGTTTCTAATACCTGAAGGCGCATTACTGCAAAAACAACAACAACAACAACAACAATAATAATAATAAAAATAATAATAATAATAATAATAATAATAATAATAATAAAACAATAATAATAATAATAATAACAAAAATAATATAATAACAACAACAACAATAATAATAATAATAATAATTATAATTTATTATTATTAATTTATTTATTATTATTTATTATTAAATAATAATTTAATCACTCAGTAATTCATTGCTACTACTACTACTAATATTGCTATCAATATTTTTTTAAATCCCAACAGTCATTATCTTCATTAGAAGCATTAAACGAATAAAATAGAAAATAAATCTATTTTACAAATAAAAATAAAATTTTTTTTTTCCAAATGGATTAAAATTAAAAAGAAAAAAATTTTTTAATATTCTCATTAAATCACAATAATTAAATAAAAATAAAAAAAAGATATTCGTAATTAAATTCAATTTAATTTTTTTTTTAAACATATATTTTTTACGAGCATCAATAACAAGAATGACCTTTATAATTATAAAACTATTTAACCATAAATTTAATCATTATAAAATTAGCTTTTTTTTTATAACGTCCATTTCATTCTTGTGTAAATACAATTTATTCCGCCTCTCCTCGTGGGGCGAGGGGTCCACTTGGGTCGAGGGGTTCACGTGGGTCGAGGGAAACTGAGCGAGGAAATCAATCGCGAAAGAGGAAACAGAAATTAGGAAATGAATGATAAAAAGAACCTTTAAATACATCCCCCTACCCCCCCTGGGCGAGGTGGGTGGGGGATGGTATTAAAATCGGGTATTTAAGTTGCTTTTATTTTGAATTGTCAACACACTTTCTTTGTCATCGACAAAAATAACTACACCAAACACATAGGTTAACCAAGATAGACACACTTCGTCAGGGTCTCAAATTACTATGAATGACTTTCTTACTCTCTGTATAACATATGGATTTGAGCACACAATAAAACACATGTATAAACACACAATAAAGCACTCGCGCAAAAAACCTAATCACAAGCTCGTAAGTTAAAAACTAGCAAATACTCAAATTAATAACACAACCTTGTTGAGAACAATGTTCCAACTTTGAAAGAAAAAATTGAATACTGAAATGGTAAAGGAGGACAAAGAACAGTGTTCTATTGGAACACTTAAACTTTTAAGTTTCGGTGAAAAACAAGAGGTGAGGTCTGAATGTAGAAATGTGGTGTTCGACAAAGTACAAATTAAATTTAATAAAAAAAAGAAAAGAAATTAAAGAATTCTATAAGAGAAGGGAGTTATTTTCTTACAGAACTATTCCCAGCACTAGAGGTTGGTAACTCTTAAGCTATGATGGGAAGGAATATATATATATATATATATATATATATATATATATATATATATATATATATATATATATATATATATATATATATATATATATATATATATATATATATATATATATATATAATAAATTGCTAACAAAAACCTAATTGAAGCCAACATTGAAAGCGGCCTGGTTTTCGTCTCTCTCTCTTCCTCTGCTCAAATTTCTCTTTCATAGTCCCTACAACTCATGAATGAATTAATTTTCCGTTTTCGCTCCAGTTGAGTCCTCGAATTTCGCGTTTTTGAGCATTGGGAAGAGAGGGAGAGAGAGAGGCTTAAAAAGCGTTGCCGATCAATAATAGCCATTAGAAAATGCATTGAAAATAGATGGATGGGAGGCTATAGAAAGGTAAGAGAAGGCTTCGTTCCTCTCCAAATACGATTAATTAATTAGAATAAAAGAATAAACGATACGATGTAATTATTCGTATAAAAATTATAATACCATTTTAATATCAAACGAGAAATGTAATAGGGCGTAAAACGGGAACGAATTCAAATTTAACTTTTTTTTATACATATTTGTTTTTCATAGCCATGGCAATTATTTCTTAATCGTGAACATTATTTCGTAAATAAAATCATAAGTACAGAATACGAATCGGAGTAAAGACAAAATCGATATTAATCGCATAAAAAAAATTGACACAACTTTTTTTTTTTTTATATTCTGTTGATGATAAGAAAAAAAAAAGTTTGTAAATTCATTTTACATCAAAGTATTTAATTTAAAAATACGGGAAAAACTATAAACGAAATTTTCAATTCCTAAACTAATGAAGCTTTTCTTTCTCTTCCTTCAAAAAGAAATGTAAACAATGACAACCAACGTAAGTTATACATAATCGCCTCAAAAGTTTTTTAAGTAAACTAATCATTCATGCTCAAGAGCCTCAAGACCACTTACATTATTAAACATCCCTAATAATATATATATATATATATATATATATATATATATATATATATATATATATATATATATATATATATATATATATATATATATATATATATATATATATATATATATATATATATATATATATATATATATATATATATATATACGGGGGAGGGAAGTAGCGCTCCCGTGGTATATGAGGTGTTAAGGGTACTTTCCATCCCACTCCAGTGCCCAGTGGTACGCACCAATTCGCTCTCATATCCACATTATACACGGAGTAGGCTCTCCTTTCACACACACACACACAAAAAAAAAATAAATAAACTATTACAGACACCCATCTTTTTTTTAAAAATACTAATAATAATTATGGCGTTCACAACTGTAGCCTAGGAGAAACCACGAGGGCGGCTTCCAATAATAGCCCCTCATCCACCTCTACCTCACTTGGGAGTTGGTTGTCTCCGGTGACGAGGTTGGCGCCACCAGGACGTTGCAGCCAGCTTGCCCTGATGCACGGTCTATTCATTAAATTATTTTCTGCAACATTCGAGGACTGCAATCCAATTTCCACTTTATTGAACATCACCCCTCTTCTTCTAGACCTCACCTTTTGTTGTTATTGACCGAAACCCAGGTGTTTGAATGTTCTGACAGCAAACACCAATCTGTTTCCTCATATTATTTCTATCCTAAATTTTCAGTCAAAGGCGGTTGTTGAGCATACGTGCCCAACGATGTTGTTTGTTCTCATGTCTCTAATTTGGAGTCTTTAGAATTCTCCACCCTGTGGTTAAGCTCTCTTGCCATTCTACGACTAAATTCATTTGTTTTGATTATTTATCTCCAAATTCTTCGACTATCTAAACTCCAAAATAGAGCACATTCTCTCTTCTTCTCCTTTCTCGGAAATCATCACATTAGGCGATTTCGATGTTCACCACCGCCAATAACTTTCTTCTATTTCTTATGATACAACCGGTGAACGTACCTTTAATTTTGCTATCCAAAATGAACTTGAGCAGTTGGTACAGCTCTCTACTCATATCCTTGATCTTCTTGGAAATGAATCCAAGGTTCTAGACCTTTTCTAACTTCTAATCCGTTTCCTATACTGTCAAACTCTATCCCATCGTTTCCCAAATACAGGGTCATGATATGCCAGATGCAGGGTTACAGATAAACTTTCGAAAGATACAAAAATATGTTATTTTTAAAAAAATCAATTTAAAATAAGCGCCTAACTTATATATATAGTGATATAGTAACATACAATATAGTTTATTCTCACTCTCTGTAATTATTTGTTAGTTACTAGTTAAGATACTGCGTCCTTTTTTGTGTTTAATTATTTTTACATCTAGTTTATCAATGGATAAATTTTTAATAAAACAGAAAATAAACAATGTGCCAATTAGAAGCGGTAAACAATCAAATGATGTGAAGATAAAAATAATTTTTGTAGGTAACACTAAGAGTATAAAGTTATGTGGCATTCAGCCAAGCACAAGTTCTGAGAATGGCACTAACAAACGGCCGCATGATGTCTTGTTCATTCAAAATACAAAAAAAAACCATTCTGAATTTGACATATAAAATTTGGTTTCATGAAAGGTGCTGCTTAAAAACCATTAGGTATTATTTGTTCTAGGGCACTATCAAATGAGTCCATGTGACCTTCAAAGTGGAAGCGGCACTTAGAATAAAACATATGAATTTCAATAACAAGCTGATTGATTTTTATTTTATAAATTAAAAAAAAAAAAATTAATTGCTAGCAAGAAGACCATGCCTTTGAATTTATTAATGGCTTCTTATGAAATATTGCAATACATTGTTAAAACTGGGTACACACATACAGTTGCCAAAAACTTAATAGTTCCAGAAATAAAAATGTTGGCATCTCGAATATGTGATAAAAAACAACAAGAACCAAATAAATATGTTGTCTCTCTCTCCAATAATACAGTGAAGCGTAGAATCGTGGAAATAGCTGATAATATCGATGAAAATACAAACATATCGGTCAATGCTCTTAATGTGTTTTGTGAGATACGACTTTGAGAATGCATCTAAAGAAGAATTTCTATTTAAGAAACCATTGAAAACAAAAACAACAGACCAGAAGAAATTTATAACTTGATTGACACTTACATCAATCGAAATGACACTGACAGGAAGAAACAAGCGGCCTGAGCAGCGATGGTGCCAGCGCAATGTCAGGCGTCCGTGCAGGGATTTTTCAGAAAAATAAAAACCAGGGCAGCAGAATATGTATGGGTGCATAGCAGCATACACAGAGAAGTTTTGACCACAAAAAAATGCCATTGCTTTTGCAAACTGCTATGCAAGAGTGTGTAAAATTTATAAATTTTATTAATCATCGTCCCAGAATTTTAGGTTATTTACTGCATTATGTAATGCAATGGGTAGTGAACATGAACAACTTCTTTAACATTGCGAAGTACGATGATTATCCAGAGGAAATGTTTTGAAGAAACTTTTTGAAATGAGAGAAGTTTTAATGTTTTTAAACTAATATCCCCCAACGTTTAAGAATGCAATATTTGAAATTAAACATAGTTTTAGTGGTGTTAATTGGTTGATTATGTTATCCAACCTTTGTGACATTATTGATTTTTTTAAATAAACTAAATCTTTCATTCCAAGGTAACAGTGTAACTGTACTTAAAGTGCAAGAGAAGATGCAAGTTTCAATTAAAAATCTCTGTTTGTAGACTCATCGTGTGGAAATAGGAAATTATAATGCTTTTATGAAGCTAACTGAAGTGCAAAAAGAGTACAATATTAGTTCCATGCCTGATGAAATTTCAACTGCTCTCTAGGAACATCTGATATGATTGCAGACAAATATGAAGGAATATTTTCCTCCAATTCATCGAAAAAAAGCATGGATAAGAAAACCTCTCATAATTAATATAGAATCAGAGACTGAATTATTGGATTCAGATATTGAAATCCATTATTGAGCTGTCTTGTGATACAACGCTTAAAGACAGCTTCAACAAAATACCATTGATGGATTTTTAGGCTATTCCTGTCGTCAACAGTATCCATTTTTGGCACAAAAGGCAATAAAGTTTCAAATGCCTTTTGTCATAACCTACAAATGTGAAACAGCCTTCTCGACACTTCTTTTTCTAAAAAATAAATACAGAAACCGATTAGATGTCTAATCAGATTTAAAAATAAAGTTGTCATCTTTTTCTGCAGATCTGAAATTTCTAGTTGACGAAAAACAGCATCACACCTCCCATTAATATTTTAATCGTTTAAATTTTGTATGTATTTTTAATACTTTAATAATGAACATTAAAATTCGTTCCATTTTCAATAAGCCATAAAAATTTTTACGAAGGGGTCACAAAGGAAAAATATTAAAATAACAGGGTCACGAAAAAAAAAGCTTGGCGAAGCGCTGCTCTATCCACCTCTGGGTTCCTTCGATCACTTTCTTATCTTTGTATCCTCTTCTATCTTTTCAAGTTTTCCGCAGGAGAGACCCCCTTCTATTGAAAGGAAACGTTTGTGGCATTTCGGTGTCGCATGCTGGTCAGACTTATGGTTGTATGTCTTTGATTTCCCATGGAATGATTTTTGCTTCCGTGAGAGAAGTCCCTCGAAATGTGCAGAGTGCATTACCGAGGTGAATCACTCTGGCATGGAGTACATTCTATATTATTTCCCTCTCTACTAAGACTAACAAATCTTGGTTTAACTCTGCTTATTCTTGTGCTATTAGCCGCAGGGATGGTGCCTTAAGAGATTACTGTTCTCTTCGAACTCCATAAATCACGAAACTTATATTTCATCTCGGAATCGTGCAAAATCTATCCTCCGCATCACCAAAAACTCTTTTCTCCGTAGAAAATTTAATAATCTTTCAAGCATTTTGCAAGAAAATGTCAACTCTAACTTAGCTTCTTCTCTAGTATCTCTGTGATGAGAGAGAGAGAGAGAGAGAGAGAGAGAGAGAGAGAGAGAGAGAGAGAGAGAGAGAGAGAGAGAGAGAGAGAGAAAAGAGAGAGAGAGAGAGAGAGAAGAAGAAAGAAAGAGAGAAAGAAAGAGGAGAAAGAAAAGAGAGAAAGAGAAAGAGAAGAGAGAAGAGAAAGAAGAAAGAGAGAGAGAGAGAGAAAGAGAGAAGAAGAGAAAAGAGAAAGAAAAGAAGAAGAAAAAAGAAAGAGAAGAAAAGAGAAAGAAAGAAAGAGAAGAAAGAAAAAAGAGAAGAAAGAAAAAGAAAAAGAGAGAAAGAGAGAAGAGAGAGAGAGAGAAGAAAGAAAAAAGAAAGAGAGAGAAAGAGAGAGAAGAGAGAAAGAAGAGAAGAGAAAGAAGAGAGAGAGAGAGAGAGAGAGAGAGAGAGAGAGAGAAAGAGAGAGAAGAGAGAGAAAGAGAGAGAGAGAGAGAGAGAGAGAGAGAGAGAGAGAGAGAGAGAGAGAGAGAGAGAGAGAGAGAGAGAGAGAGAGAGAGAGAGAGAGAGAGAGAGAGAGAGAGAGAGAGAGAGAGAGAGAGAGAGAGAGAGAGAGAGAGAGAGAGAGAGAGAGAGAGAGAGAGAGAGAGAGAGAGAGAGACCCTCTTTCCTACTTAATAAGTATACTTGGAAACCTAAAACTTCATTTGCATCCAAAACTCCATCATCATCATTACCGTCAACATTATCATCCCCATCACCGTCGTCGTCTCCCCTGCGTCAGGAAGATACAGTTACAGCTATCTTAATGCAATGTACTACTACTAATACTAAATGAAAATAATAATAATAATAATAATAATAATAATAAATAATAATAATAAATAATAATAATAATAATAATACTGCCATCCTAAAAAGTTTTGAAATTAACTTTTAACAAAGAGGTTTTCAGAACTAGGAAAAACAACTAAAGAATAAAATAAAAATAAAATAAAATAAAAAAGAAAAACCCTAATCCAAACTTTTAATTCTGCATTAGAGTTTGAACGAATTTATATAAAGTATGTAAATATGCAAACGGTTAAACAGCAATGTGAGGAAGGGTTTAGTGGAGGGGGGACGAGGAGAGGAGCTCTTCCCTCACTCCCTCTTTTTAATCGAAAGAAAGAAAGGGGAAAATCAAAGAGAAAGAGGAAACACGAGGAGAAAGATGAGGTAGAGGTTGGTCGGACGAGATGAAAAGAATAATTGATTAAATGAATTAGGAAGGTAATAGAGTAAAGGAGAGCCAATTATGATTTAGGGTTTCATGCTTTTAAATGTCTTAATTCAATTTGGTGATTTTTTTTTTTATGCAATTCCCTCGCTATCATTCCAGGTCGCACAAATGATTCTTTTTGATACATATTTGATGAATTCTGCGAAATACAACACACAAGCATTCGATACATATATGTAAAATGTATCAATAAGAAATGTGGAGGAAAATTATTAAAAAAAAGTATATAAAACGAGATTTAACTCTTAAACTTACATATATGGGATGTGGCAAAAGAAATCGTTTTTTCATGATGAATATTATCAGCGAGGAAGAAAGCGGTTTCTTCGATTCCTAATAACAGTTGATTGACAGCCGAATTATGTTCAGAAGGGCCTAAATCTCCCCAAGCTGGTCTTTGCCACACAACAAGATTAGAAACAGTTTTTAGAGTTTCTTCAACCAATTCGGTAACTAGTGCTTCTCGTTGAGCTCCATCGGGGAAACTACTCAAATCTTCACCCATTCTTCGGGTCAGTTCGCTGACCAGTCTTGCAGTTGCAGTGATATCACCGCCATATAGTTTACGATCTCTTGTTACTTTAGTTAAATCTTCAGCGACAGCTAAGGCTCCATCCTTCGATTCCGCTTCTGATTTCGTTCTTGTGAGGAGGGAAGAAAGCCAAACGCTTCTACAATCTCCCAAATCTGGGGGACTCACCCAACCGCGTGGAGCACATGGACGAGTAGCCCAACCGGAGGCGCCCCCAGGGCATGACTGTACTGCAACTTCTCCACTTCTAGTCCAATTCCAAAACAGGCCTCGCCCCGAAGATGGCGGACACCATGAAGAATCGTCACCAACACCCTCTCTGTTGGGTACTTCTGCTTGCGGAGACCATAATGCTATAAATAAATGAGATATAATCAAATATTTAAAAAAAAATATATAAATATTTTTAGCAAAATGAATTAGAAAAACTAAAATTAAAAAACAAAACAAAAGGAGTATACTTACTTGTGGTTGATATTGTTGATGTAACAATTCTCTTAGGATCTTCATGCCCTTCAGAGTCTTCTCTTTCTTTTGTATCTTCAATTCCTTTATCGATAACACCTGGAAGATGATCTGGCGCTAACGTCGAACTTGTCACTTTTACCACACCAGGCGAAGAAATTTCTTTACTTGGTTTTGGAGACGCGTGAATAGTGGTAGAAGCTGTTGTGGTTGTACTAGTCGTCGTGGTTGTTGTGGTCGACGTTGTAGTGGGTGTTACAGTAACATTTTTCGTTGAGTTTGTTATTAACCAAGGAGGAGGCCTTAGTGTTGTAGTTGTTGTGGAAGATGAACTATCATCATCACCATCACTTTTCAACCCTTCTTCATAATTTACACCCCCTTCATTTGATGGCATTTCTGGGAACATGCCCTGTGGAGGATCTCTTGGGAAAGGCGTATCATGATGGGCTGGACCTGCATGATCTTCTGTAATTGTGGAGATGGTCGTTTTCGTCGCCAAAAACCACGGAGGACGAGGACGAGCAGTGTGTGAAGGCGGGTTGACTGTGAAAGAAAATCAAAAAGTTAATAAAAGCTAAAACTATATATTCTAATAATAATAATAATAATAATAATAATAATAATAATAATAATAGAATTCATATTTTAAATATCTTAAGAAGCATGCACTCAACATAAATATAACCTTTAACAACATAAAGGGGAGAGACAGTCTTCTCTACAGTCTAGACATATGAGAGAGAATTTCTAATATTTAAAGCATAAGATTATATTTGAAACAGAATTGAGGACAATCCTTGGCACGTTTGTTTCTAAGTTTCTTGGATTATTAGGAATAAAATTTTATCAACATTTATTTCACGAAAATCGTGAACTGCTGGAAAAAAAATCTTTTAATATATTATTGATTTATTTATTTATTTTTTAAATTCTTCGTATGATAGGTAAAATCTGTCGGCTTTAAGAGATCCAAATTTTGAATACAGCTAAAAATAGAGAAATCTTAACGAAGGCGATTTTTTTGAAAGATGAATCTTATTACTATTTGAAAAACCTGAAACTTAAAATTTTAACCTTTGTAAAAACTGAAGAAGTTCTGAATTGAAAAGTTTTGGAATTGGTCTCTTTCTATAATTTGAAATCGATTAATATTCAGGTTTAAATGTTTAATCATAATAATAATAATAATAATAATAATAATAATAATAATAATAATAATAATAATAATAATAATAATAATAATAATAATAATATAACTCACCTGGTACACACTGAAAATGAGCTTCTAAGTACTTTAGCGTCCCTGGACAGGGGTCCCCAAACCCTCTTGTAGACGCTGATACACTACAGTTTTGTCTTTGACTGCACCTGTAAAAAAAAAAAAAATTATATATATATATATATATATATATATATATATATATATATATATATATATATATATATATATATATATATATATATATATATATATATATATATATATATATATATATATATATATATATATATGGTCAATACATATTAAATTTTCGGGACAAATATGAGCCATAAAGTTTGGGAAAGATTATAAATTTTTGTGAAGCTTTGGAGGGGGGAGGGGGTGAAGGGGGGGGGTGCAGGAGGAGTCAAAAGCTTCTTTCGAAAATCTCTTTGGAAGCTTGTCACGATCTCGATAAAAACCATTTTCGATAAATCTATTTCAAATGACTCATTTTATATCCTATAAAACCTTAAAATCACAAGTTCATATATATATATATATATATATATATATATATATATATATATATATATAATATATATATATATATATATATATATATATATATATATATATATATATATATATATATATATAAAGCAGTATTTAAAAAAGAATAATTCTCATAAATTTTATTATAAGTGAGCTGTAAAGGTATTATTAATTTTTATTTATTTATTTAATTTATGTTTATTTATTTCATTATTTATTTTGTAGAATTTCCTTAGATAGAATTCTCTCCCGTCCAGAAATAAAAAGAGAAAATTTATATTTGCATTTGTATATCTAAATTTGTCATTGCAAAAATACTAAATTTTTGTTATTACTGCATTACGACCATTGTTACGATTTATTGTTACATTATTACTGTATTTTGTTGCATTATTATTTTATATTTTATTAATATAAAAAAATAAAAATTTGATACATTTTGTTGGATTTTTATGTGGAACAGATTATCTAACATAAGGAATAATAATTTCTCCAATAATAATGATAATATAATAATAATAATAATAATAATAATAATAATAATAATAATAATAATAATAATAATAATATTAATATAATATAATATAATATATATATATATATATATATATATATATATATATATATATATATATATATATATATATATATATATATATATATATATATATATATATATATATATATATGAGTGATGGGACGATTAATTGTCATCGTCAAAATCGGCATATTTTTCCTCAATCGTTATCGTCAATTTTCTGCCTATTATTTTGCCGATCAATTCACATATTATCTGGCTTATCACATCTTATCTCTCTGCTCCACCTTCTTCTACTGAGAGTGAAATGCTGCTTAGTAGTGGAGGTCAAATGTAGACTCCAAGACGAAATTGAATTAAAATAGAATCTGATGCAAAAGTTGTTTCTGCATCACAATTTAAGAGCTCTAAATTTAAAGTATTAAAAGTTTGCATGTCTATTCATGTTCTTACATTTTAAAAAACTTTTTAAAATCAATGTTTTGAAGATATTACTATGTCTCTCACAAGCTCTCGGCAAGAGATATGGGCTTATAGATATCAAAGTACTGATCACAAGTTAATAATATTTGTAGATGAGCATTTTCCATGAGTTCGTAAATCATTTGAATAACGAGGAACTTTGTACTAGCTTTTTTTCAGCAGGATGGCGTCACTTACCACACGTCTAGTGTCATCATGTACGAAACTGAATCCTCCTTTAAAAATAGGGTCATTTCCAAGGGACTTTGGCCACTAAGTTCGCCTGACCTTACCCCGTCGGATTTCTTCTTATGGGGTATGCTGAAAGGGAAGGTAAATCGCAACAAGCCACATACTCTCATGCAACTGAAAGACAACATTCAGCAAGCAATTGACGCTGCGACTCCCATTAAGTTGGCTGCAACCTTCCGTAATATGGAAAAGCGTATGCCGGCGTGCCTTGATGCTAATGGCGATCACTTCCAACATTTGTTGTGATGTCAACACGATTCTCAAACACCAAGGTTTATTCGTGACAAATTTTATTAACTTATCGCCACTACTTTGATTTCTGTCTAAAAGCGCATATTTGGGAACGAGAGCGAGTGGAACACCCTGTATTATACTATTAAAATTACATGTATTTACACATTTGATTGAAAAATAAAGAATCTAAGACAATCTAATTCTTCTTTAATATAAAATTATTAAATTATTAAATTTATTAAAATAATGGAAATTTTACTTTTACAATTTCATCGACATCGTCGAATTTACCACAATAGTCATCGTCAAAAAAATCCTAATCAACCCATCAATTATATATATATATATATATATATATATATATATATATATATATATATATATATATATATATATATATATATATATATATATATATATATATATATATATATATATATATATATATATATATATATAATATATATATATATATATATATATATATATATATATATATATATATATATATAATATGTCGACCACTTTTACTCTTACATTTATTCATATATTTCTTTATTACATATTTACGAGTTTCATTAGCTCCGAGGATTGAAAATGCTAATTGATCA
>SEYY01007585.1:15000-18047 GCA_009176605.1 Armadillidium nasatum
CTCAGGATAGAACCTGGTCCATTTATATATATATATATATATATATATATATATATATATATATATATATATATATATATATATATATATATATATATATATATATATATATATATATATATATATATATATATATTATATATATATATATATATATATATATATATATATTATACTGAAGTTTATTATTAGTTTCAGGTATATCTTTCAAGAAAGACGTAAAATGAAGAACTCATTCGGGAGATTTGTTATTTGATATATTGGAATCCTAGAAAATTACAGTTCATCGACCTATCTTTTTTCATTGATCCGACGTAAAAAGTCTCTTTTGTTCATTCATCAATCAACGGATGCATCCCATCTATTGGAATCATCTTTACATCTCTTATATATATATATATTAAAAAAAGTGTTTCACAATCAAGCCGAATTATCATTTCACCAAAGGAAGCGTTGTTAGTGATGAAGTTTCAGTAAAATGGTAATGACGTGTTTTGGTAATCTTTTTGATATACTTGTTCTACGCTATTCAATTTTCACAGGAATGATATCTACTAAATATTCAAAACTGAATCTATTTTATTGTTATATGAAATATTTGGAGCGGTTTTTTTTTAAAACATAATATTGAAGTTCGGTTATACACCTTTATTCTCCTTATTCACTACCTATCATTTGAACAATGTTCATTTCATGCATTGTGAAAACAACTTCAACTTTTCCTACATAACCATTTCTTTTCCAGTACCGACATTGCCCTAAATAAAAGAAAGCTTTTAACGTTCACTAAATGTGAAAAAACGAAGAACGGATTCTAATAATGTCTTTTTTTGTTGTAAGCGCTCTTTTCCAGTGTAAAGGGCAAAAAACGTGAAGGCGAAAAAAAAAAAAAAAAAAATCTACAAACTACACATTCTAAAAGAAACTCTGAAGTTCCCAGACCAAGAAATGCCTACAAAAAACTTTCAACACTCCGTTTGATAAGGTCCAAATGAGCCAGATTTGACTATACTTTCAATTGCAATAGTTATATACAATAAATTCACTGGCCTGGAGACCCAACAATGATGCTATTCATCGATTTCAAGAAAGGAAACTGATTACAGGTAGGAAGTGTATCTTCATGAGCCCGAAATGAAATCGCTTCATTCTTCAACAATTTGTTATCAAACTTTTAATAGAATATCAGTGTCGCATCAAATGGAAAAGTTTAATTTAAAAGTTAGGTTAATTTCTAATAATATTTTCTCAGTCCTCAGTACAAGAAATGTACACCACAAATGAAATATATATATATATATATATATATATATATATATATATATATATATATATATATATATATATATATATATATATATATATATATATATATATATATATATATATATATATATGAGAGAGAGAGAGAGAGTTACGATCAGTATACGTATTTCACTGAATAATTCATTAGTGAGCCGATTAAATTTCAAATTTTAACTAAAATTTCTTAACACTTCATGAATATTTTCTAATCTAAAGAAAATGAGTTTGCTTGAAAAACTATTTATTTATAAAAACCATATATATATATATATATATATATATATATATATATATATATATATATATATATATAATATATATATAT
The DNA here is from genome assembly GCA_009176605.1 of Armadillidium nasatum. Taxonomy (NCBI): domain Eukaryota; kingdom Metazoa; phylum Arthropoda; class Malacostraca; order Isopoda; family Armadillidiidae; genus Armadillidium; species Armadillidium nasatum. The sequence goes on from SEYY01007585.1 coordinate 16,631, forward strand.
ATATATATATATATATATTATATATATATATATATATATATATGAAGAAAACAATGTTGGATTTAAAAAGCACCTTAATAAGGACCCATATTCTTTTATCTGAATTCAACATCAGAAAATATGGAACAAGACGACCCAAACGAAGAACCATCGAGATAGAGAAGGAGGGAAGAGGGCATGATCAATTCCGTCGTCAACGTCGCCAGCAGCGACACAACACAGAGTGTCATACGTGCCTCTTTCAGAAGAAACATGAAAATATATTGATAGAATGAATCAGCAACAATATTTCGGGGACTCCTCCAGCGGCGACTGTTCTGAGGAGCAACACCTTTGAACCCTGTGATTCAAGGTTGTCAGATAACATGGAAAAATCATGTTTTATTAATGGCAAATGGGAGGAAATGACGAGGAGGAAGATTCCAGGAGTTAATGCTAGCGTCTTACTTATCGTAACAAACTATATATATATATATATATATATATATATATATATATATATATATATATATATATATATATATATATATATATATATATATATTATATATATATATATATATATATATATATATATATATATAGTTTTGATGATAAATTATCTAATGACATAAGAAATATATAATAATAATAATAATAATAATAATAATAATATCCACCATTAAACATATAGTTCGTCTTTAAGAGAAATGTCTGAAACATTGTTCTGTCATTTAGCAGAACTTTTACTCGTTCCAGTTAAAAGGTAAAATATATTTAAGAAGAAAGTATTTTTTTTTTTTTTCATTTAAGCTTAGTCATTTCTACAATGATATTTCAAAATACTTTTTAAGGTATAAATACACAGGATGAGAGTCTACGCCCTGATATCACACTGTGCCCGTGTAGAAGACGCCATATTCTATGGGTAATCTATCGATAAATGACAAAAAATGAAAGAAAGAAAGGAAAAAAAAATCAGTACCATCATAGGCTTCAAAGTCTATCCCAAAAATGAGAATAAATCACGTCTCACTACCCACGTTCCAAATTTTTTACTTTTACATAAATTTAAAATCTAAACTAAAAAAAAAAAAAAAAAATACAAAAAAATACGAATACAAAAAAAAAAAAAAATTATTTAACGCTAAAAATACATTTAACAGAAAAAGTAGTACTAGTTTTAGAAATAGTAGTAGTACTGTAATAATAATAATAATAATAATAATAATAATAATAATAATAATAATAAAAATAATAATAATAATTTTAATAAATCTGTAATTTTTCCAGCCCATTGAAAATACAGTGACGTGGTATCTGGCCAGCGTTAAACATCTGTGAGGAATTGAATACGACGAGACAGATGGCTCCTCTCTCAATTCTTTACTTTCAAAAACAGATGAAGAGTCCCAAACAAACCAACGCTTTCGACCTT
>SEYY01007586.1:0-2500 GCA_009176605.1 Armadillidium nasatum
AAAAAAAAAAAAAAAAAAAAAAAAAAAAAATATATATATATATATATATATATATATATATATATATATATATATATATATATATATATATATATATATATATATATATATATATATATATATATATATATATATATTAATTTACAATACCTGATCATGTTTAGTACTCCCTCCTCTAACAACTTCAGGTGCCATATATTCAATGGTTCCGCAAAAGGAATAAGCCCTTTGCTCTTTGTCGTTGGGGAGAAAGTCTTTACTTAGACCAAAGTCTGTCAAAACTATGTGGCCATCAGAGTCCAGCAAAATATTTTCCATTTTATTTTCATTTGACAAGCTGAAAAATATATATATTATATATATATATATAATATATATATAAACATATTATATATATATATATTATATATATATATATATATATATATTATAATATATATAAACGTGTGTGTGTATGTATGTGTTTTAGGCATTATATTTAATATCTTTATTATTAATTATATTTAGGACTGACGAATCCTTCTTCGTAATATTAAATCAAATTATAAAATAAATTTCTCTAACTCTAAAGAGAAACGGTGGGGAAAATGAAACCTAAGAAAACAAATCAAGTTTTCAATGCAAACAAAAAAATAAGAAACAGTTAATGAAAATAATTTTGAAAACCTCAATGTCATGATGTAAAGCTAGCAATAAAGAGAAAATAAAAATTTATCTAAAATGTTCGAAAATAAGAAAAAAAAAAGTTTACGAAAGTCGTTCTTCGAAAAAAAAGTAGAAGAAAATTTTTTTTATTGTTAGGTAAAAAAACTAAAAAAATTACGTAAAAAAATCACTCATAGAAAGCTTGAATATTTATAATCGGACTACTTATAAGGATATATTTAATTACATTTGATGTGTAAAACCAAAATATCGTTTGAGCTACAGAGAAAACGTGCTACGGAATATATATAACTAAGATATGAAGATAAGAAGAGGCATTAAGTCAAAAAAGAAAAGCAAGATCACGAAAAATAAACAGAAGAATCGTAAAAATATTTGAAGAAAGTCCTCCAAAAATTGGGAAAAGCAAAAACAAATAATTTTGCTGGAATTTTAAAAATATTTTTTCAGTAATCGAGTAGTTAAGGTTTGGATTGGTTTGCCCCAGGGTTTAGAGCTACTAGTTGACCTCTGCTTTTAGAAATGGGCTGAATAAGTAGTAAAATGATTTGAGTGTTATAGAGGTATGGGAACTGTTCTTTTTATTTTATATTTCTATTTTAATGTGACATTGTTCTAAGCAGTGGTTGTATTATTAAAAAAATTAAAATTTGCATGCTTTTAACTTTATTGGGAATTGACGGATATGGTTAAGACTTGTATACAGTATGAGTTTAGAAATTAAAATTACAGATTCCAGATTTTATTTTGTAATTAAATAATTAGGTACCTTATGGAGGTGTTCCAATGCGAGGATGATTTCTCCAATGTAGATTTTCACTTCTTCTTCTCTGAACTTTTCGCGATTGTACAAATGAGTAAAAAGTTCTCCTCCACTCACATAATCTGCAATAAAGATCGTAATAAGTAAATAAATAAATAATTAAATAAATAAATAAATAAATAAATAATAAATAAAAAATAAAAAAAAATAAATAAAAAACATTCATTTATTAATATATATATATATATTATATATATATATATATATAATATATATATATATAAATATATAATATATATTATTTATTTTCTCGGTTGGAGGGGAAGGGTGCTTATGAAATATTCAAATCAATACAGTCTAGAAAAGGGTATTTATAAAGATTTTTTTGGCCCACATATGTATAGGAAAAATTTTCTTTTCCGAAACTTTTTGGAGCTTGGAGTAAGAGTTCTTACTCTCAGAGAATACAAACTAAAGCCTATTATTACGAGTATGATTACAACATACTAAGAATGTAAAAACAATGAAGAGGAATATTAAACAATTTCTTTTTCATTCTTTTAGAAATCATTTAATTTTTATTTCAAAACAAGAATATTTGAAGTTACAGTTTTGACAAAGATTCTGTTCCTTTTGCTGTTCGTCAAATAATAAGTAAACTTCCAAATTGAAATAGTAAAAAAAAAAATTTTTTTTTTTTTTGTGTGTTTGTGTGTGTGTAGGATTACCTCGCTACTGGAATTAGATTATATTCGGTCAAAGTTGTTATTTAATTGGATCAATTATTGCCCAGAATTAAAACTTTCAGAATGTGTGTCATAGAAAATGGCATTCACAAAGACGATAAAAATTGAAATTTTTTTTAAGACCAATGTTGAGATATAAAGCGAATATCAAGGGCAAATATAAGAGAAATTGTTACATTTTGCTTTTTTCTTTCAGGTTCACTTTTATTCTTCTACATCACCGTACAAAATCATTGCAGCATTAAAGAGTTTTACAAGAAATTCAAGAAATTTAGTATGAGCTACAATAAATTAATTATATAGTTTACCAAATAAATAATGACTT
>SEYY01007586.1:10000-12500 GCA_009176605.1 Armadillidium nasatum
TATATATATATATATATTGTTATAAATAAATAGAATCCTTGTTTAGACGTAAAATGTAGAAACTTTCAAAATTCCTTAAATAGTTCGTGAACGAAATAACTGTCCTATTTAAAATTGATTTTAGGTGGAAAATGTTATAAATTAGCCAAATAATTATTTAAATTAATTGTAAAACAAATTAAAAATAATTATTAGTAAATGCTTTGTTAGCAACTTTTAATAGATAAGGCATATGCAATTTTTTCTTTATATATATATATATATATATATTATATATATATATATATATATATATATATATATATATATATATATATATATATATATATATATATATATATATATATATACGCATACATAAGGTGGCACCACTCACGGTGTAACAAGCCCTAATCTGGGAGGGTCATTTTACCCTCTTTTGACAAGATTTTATCGGGGTCTGTAAAACCTCTTAGTCAGCATGAATTTTATTTTGCTTACTAGATTGAACATCATGGTGCTATCCAAGTAACATAAGTCCCGCTTCAGAGATTAAGCCATTTGATTTTTTCGAATCACCTTTGATAATGGTTCGAATCACACTCCAGTCCAACTTTTTGTGTGTAATGACGTTTTAAGATGTTTGTATATTTAAAAGAACGTTGTTTCATTTGTGTTCCCTGTTTAAATCTTGAAACAGATGTGCAGACTCCCAGCCACAAACTATAATGAAATACAGAAAGCCCCTTTACAAATGGCAAATGTGAAGTGCGTAAAAGAAACCGATCGAGGGAGTTCTTAGCCGACAAAATTATATACGTAGTCACGGACTTTTACTCCTCGTCTTGTGATACTAATACCGAATACCACCATTCTTAGACCTTTTAACAACGACAACTCTGATTGGTGAACTTATCTTATGGGTTATAGAATTACAGTTTTAGTTAAGATTACGATCTAAATGAATGTTTGAAGGATAAACCTTAGAAAAGTTTGTTCTTGCAGGAGATTTAAGCTGATAATCAGAGTGTGATACCATATTAGACTTTGGTTAGCGTCTTTGTCATGTAAATATACATGTTCTCAATATTGTCTTCAGATATTGAGCATAACACACACGCACACACATATATATATATATATATATATATATATAATATATATATATATATATATATATATATATATATTATATATATATATATATATATATATATATATATATATATATATATATATATATATATATCCTCATGAAGGTGGGTTCACTATAACTGTAAATCAGGTTTTCATTACTTTGTTATGAAGAACCAAATCTAGAAATGTGTATAAAAACATCAAATGAAAACTGGTTGAGTCAAATTTAAAACTTCCTGTGTTTATTGTTGCTTTTTAAGTTGGATAAGCGTATAATTAATTATCGAGATTTATAAATATTTATAAAAAGTGGAATGGCGGAAAACATGAAACCAGAAATCTATTTAATCGATATGCATGAAAGAGCAACGTTTTCTTTTTGTTGAAATAATCGGAAACTGTTGTATCTGATACCATTAAATTTTATCCTTAAAACCGTTAATTAAAAATGATTTAGCTAAGTATACTGATGCAGATTTTTTTTTTATATTTATTTATTTTCTTTTTTTTTCTCTTACAGCTTATGGGAAAGTTTTCTTGGTACGTAAAGTTAGCGGCAAAGATGCAAACAAACTTTATGCAATGAAAGTTTTGAAGAAAGCGACGATAGTGCAAAAGAAGAAGACGACGGAACACACCAAAACCGAAAGACAGGTCCTCGAGGCTGTGAGGCAGAGCCCTTTTCTTGTCACCCTTCATTATGCATTCCAAACTGATGCCAAACTCCACCTTATACTAGGTAAGATATTTTCATTTACGGTTTTACGGATTCATATCGATTCTTTTTTTAAGAAAAATTTTATATTTTTATATTCTGTAAACAAGTCATTGAAAGTACTTGTGAAAAAGAATTATTGCATCACGTGTCACCCTAATGAAATCCATTCACTTTCACGAGTCTAACCAACCAACCATCCACAGATCAATTATATATATATATATATATATATATATATATATATATATATATATATATATATATATATATATATATATATATATATATATATATATATATATATATATATATATATATATATATATATATATATATATATATATATATATATTATATATATATATCTCTCTCTCTCTCTCTCTCTCTCTCTCTCTCTCTCTCTCTCTCTCTCTCTCTCTCTCTCTCTCTCTCTCTCTCTCTCTCTCTCTCTCTCTCTCTCTCTCTCTCTCTCTCTCTCTCTCTCTCTCTCTCTCTCTCTCTCTCTCTCTCTCTCTCTCTCTCTCTCTCTCTCTCTCTCTCTCTCTCTCTCTCTCTCTCTCTCTCTCTCTCTCTCTCTCTCTCTCTCTCTCTCTCTCTCTCTCTCTCTCTCTCTCTCTCTCTCTCTCTCTCTCTCTCTCTCTCTCTCTCTCTCTCTCTCTCTCTCTC
>SEYY01007586.1:15000-24252 GCA_009176605.1 Armadillidium nasatum
TACGATTCTTCTGTTTATTTTTTCGTGATCTCGCTTTTCTTTTTTAACTTAATGCCTCTTCTTATCTTCATATCTTAGTTATATATATTCCGTAGCACGTTTTCTCTGTAGCTCAAACGATATTTTGATTTTACACATCAAATGTAATTAAATATATCCTTATAAGTAGTCCGATTATAAATGTTCAAGCTTTCTATGAGTGATTTTTTTACGTAATTTTTTTAGTTTTTTTACCTAACAATAAAAAAAATTTTCTTCTTCTTTTTTTTCGAAGAACGACTTTCGTAAACTTTTTTTTTTTCTTATTTTCGAACATTTTAGATAAATTTTTATTTTCTCTTTATTGCTAGCTTTACATCATGACATTGAGGTTTTCAAAATTATTTTCATTAACTGTTTCTTATTTTTTTGTTTGCATTGAAAACTTGATTTGTTTTCTTAGGTTTCATTTTCCCCACCGTTTCTCTTTAGAGTTAGAGAAATTTATTTTATAACTTTGATTTAATATTACGAAGAAGGATTCGTCAGTCCTAAATATAATTAATAATAAAGATTATATAAATAAAAAAAAAAAAAACACATACATACACACACACATATAATATATATATATATATATATATATATATATATATATATATATATATATATATATATATATATATATATATATATATATATATATATATATATATATATATATATATATATATATATATATATATATATATATATATATATATATTATCAGCTTGGCATTATTTATCGAGATATAAAATTGGAAAATATTTTGCTGGACTCTGATGGCCACATAGTTTTGACAGACTTTGGTCTAAGTAAAGACTTTCTCCCCAACGACAAAGAGCAAAGGGCTTATTCCTTTTGCGGAACCATTGAATATATGGCACCTGAAGTTGTTAGAGGAGGGAGTACTGGACATGATCAGGTATTGTAAAATCAAATTATATATATATATATATATATATATATATATATATATATATATATATATATATATATATATATATATATATATATATATATATATATATATATATATATATATATATATATATATATATATATATATATATATATCAGAATTTTCTATTGATACCTTAAAATTTTTATTCTTGGTGTAGATATTTATTTAATTCTAAATTACATTTAAAATGAATTTATAATTTTACTGTCTTGGTTTAGCTTAACTTTCAGATTTTCACAAGTTTGAAGTTGGCAATATTTCTTTTCTTTTTAGGCTTTCCTTGTTATTCTTAAAAACTGGTGAAAATAATAGTTATTTTTTCCAATCATTAAATTCACATCTTAAACCTTTTTCCTTTTTTTTCACAAAATGAGCTTGTTACTATTATTATTATTATTATTATTATTATTATGATTAGTTGTAGTTTACACCTTTAGTGAATTGTATTATTTTCAGGCTGTTGATTGGTGGAGTGTAGGAGTACTCACATATGAACTTTTAACCGGGGCATCACCATTTACTGTTGATGGAGAGAAAAATAACCAACAAGAAATTTCCAGGTATTGCTTTTATTTATTTGTTTATTTTTTGTTTTTAAGTTGTAAATTTTGAAAAAGAGCAAGATTGAAAAATATTGTTTGAATAATGCCATTTTCTATGCATATTTATAATTTTTTTAGACATCTTTTTTTTATATATGATTATTATGTGCTTATATTTTGCATGCATTTTTATGTTTTAAATTTATTTCGTAAGTTTATAGTAATTTATAAGCTAAACAAATTACAAATTTAACACTCTTTTTATAAGTAACTGTTGAAGTTTTATATTCTCAGCATTCAGAAAGTATCTGGATTTTAATTACTACACAATAAAAATTTTTTTATTTTTTTTCAGACGTATTCTCCGGACGCAACCTCCAATTCCTAGTTCACTTTCTCCTGAAGTTAAAGATTTTATAACTAAATTATTAGAAAAAGACCCAAGAAAACGACTTGGTGGTGGACCAGAAGATTCACTTATGCTGAAGCAACATCCCTTTTTTAAGGTAGTTAGGATTAAATTATCCTTTTAAACCTAAATATGTTTTTAATTAATGAATTTATCAACATCTGGCATTTTAAAAGGAGAGATGACAAAAGTATAACATTCAAGTATATTTAGTAAATTATTTAGAAACTTTATCTATTATATATTATTTTTGTCCATATTATTACGTACTCTTATGAATTTTAGGATTTAAATTGGGATGATTTAGCAAATAAGAAAATAGTTGCCCCTTTTGTTCCTGTGATTGATGGAGAATTAGATGTTAGTAATTTTGCTTCTGAGTTCACAGCAATGGTTCCTCAGGATTCGCCAGCCATTGTTCCACCTGATACGGAAAAGGCATTTATGGTAAAAATAAGAAGTTTTCCATTTCATCGTTTCAGAAACTTGTCTTAATTTTTCATTTTCACTCTGACCTATATTATTTTAGGGGTATTCGTACGTCGCACCTTCAATTCTCTTCACTGATAATGTTATAAGCGAAGGCTTTTTTCAACCTTCTCCAGAGAAACGACCATCCACTACCAATATATTAGCTTGCAGATTTAAGGTAAGGAGTTACTCATAAATTATGTTTTTATTGCATTTTGTTTCTAAGAATGCAATTATTAATTTTCATTGATTTTAATTGACGAATAATTAGCTCACATCACCAAATTTCTTTTACTCGTTATGAAGTTTTCTCATCTACAGACATTTTTTTCTAAGCATCAAAGTCAACCAAAAATCTGTGCCAAAATTGAATAAAAAGGAAAAAAATCTTTTAGATAAAACTGTGTTTCTTCTCTGGGCATCTTAAAATGTCCTTATAACATTTACACAGTGAAACAGTAAATATTGTACAATCCATCAAAGTTACATTTACAAACTGATTCCAACTCTATTTTTTCATTTATATTTAGCAACATTTTATCATTTTTCATTTTTTTCAGACGAAAAGACAAATCTCATTTACAATCGTACATTATATAAAAGTTCTTTCTCCGGATTTTTACATTCTTTATGTTAAATGATTCCTACTCTGTTGAGAATATTCATTGTTAACATTTTAGAGCACTTTAGGATCTTTATTTTCTAACCAATATATATATATATATATATATATATATATATATATATATATATATAATATATATATATATATATATATATAATATATATATATATATATATATATATATATATATATATATATATATATATATATATATATATATATATATATAAGGCAGGACTCACCTTTTTTCAAAAATTATGATATTGATCTACATGATCGCATCTTGGGAGAAGGAAGTTTCAGCGTCTGTAGAAAATGTGTTCACAAACAAACCAATAAGAATTATTCAGTAAAAATAGTGTCTCGGAAAATAGATTGTTCTAGAGAGATTAGCCTTTTAAGGTCTTGCCAAGGACACCCGAATACCGTCAATTTTAAAGAAGTTTTCTATGACGAGGTATGTTTCTTATACATTTCTTTAAATAATAAATTCAAACAAGTACTTACTTAGATATCGTTTAAATATATATATATATATATATATATATATATATATATATATATATATATATATATATATATATATATATATATATATATATATATATATATATATATATATATATATATATATATATATATATATATATATATAAAGTGTAGTGTAGTGCAGGGGAAAAGCATTCCTTTTCATGAATTTTTTTGACAGTTGTTTTAGTGTTGCTTTTAGTTCTTGATAAAACGCGACTAATAAAAATGAAATTTAATGTTGAAAGATTTTCTTTTAAAATATTATATTTTTTAACATTTTTAGATGTGATATTTATTAAATTCTCTTCATTCTTAATTTCATTATTAAGAGGAATATTTTGACACTTCTTGTAGACTTTCGATTCATATAATATTACATAAAAGTTCTATCAATAAATAAATAATGAAAATTATTATATAGAAATTAATAGTAAAAGTACAATCAGAGTACAAAATTCTACTTCAATATCAAAATATTTTCCGAGTACGAAATTTTATTCAAATTTGGACCGTGGTGCCAAATATATAAGTATTCTAAAGAATGGAGGTCGAATCCACATTCAGAGTTCAAAATTAAAAAATTTGAATCCTGTATAGGATAATCCTTTTGAAGAGAATGAGAGTTAATGCCCGAATATGGGGAATGGTATAGATGTTCCAAAGTTCTATAATACATACCTTTATGCTCAGAAATGTGAACAGAGTCTTTGGTCGTACTTTTTACTATTTATTTCTGTATAATAATTTTCATTTATTTATTGACATAATTTTTATATATTATTATACAGATCGAAAGCCTACAAGAAGGTCAAAATATTCTTCTCAATAATGAAATTAAGAATAAAGATCACATCTGAAAATGTTAAAAAATATATAATGATATTTTAAAAGAAAATCTTTCAACATTAAATTTCATTTTTATTAGTCTTGTATTTCCAAGAACTAAAAACAACACTAAAGCAACTGTCCAAAAAATTCATGAAAATAAATTGTTTTCCCTTGGACTACCATTACACTTTGAATATATATATATATATATATATATATATATATATATATATATATATATATATATATATATATATATATATATATATATATATATATATATATATATATATATATATATATATATATATATATATATATATATATATATATATATATATATATATATATATTATAGGCCCATACATACATTGTAACGGAACTTTTGGAAGGTGGAGAACTTCTTGCACGAATAAGAAATAAAAGTCGCTTTACAGAGGCAGAAGCAGCACGCATTATGCGTTCTTTGGCTTCGGCCATTGATTTTATGCATAAAAAGCGTATTGTTCATAGAGACTTAAAACCAGAGGTATATATATATATATATATATATATATATATATATATATATATATATATATATATATATATATATATATATATATATATATATATATATATATATATATATATATATATATATATATATATATATATTATATATATATATATATATATATAATATATATAAAAATATTATATAAAAATATATATATATATATATATATATATATATATATATATATATATATATATATATATATATATATATATATATATATATATATATATATATATATATATATATATATATATATATATATATATATATATACAGAACATTCTATTCAAAAGTCAAGATGATGATTCTGAAATCTGTATCGTGGATTTCGGATTTGCTCGTTTAATTCCGAGTAAAGAAAGCGACAGTATGAAGACCCCGTGCTTCACATTAATGTACGCAGCACCAGAGGTTATAGATCATGCTGTAGGAAAGGGCGATGAAGGATATGATGAAACGTGTGATCTTTGGAGTCTTGGAGTCATTTTGGTAAGCGTTGTAAGATGTTGTACTGTAAAATCTCTCTCTCTCTCTCTCTCTCTCTCTATATATATATATATATATATATATATATATATATATATATATATAATATATATATATATATATATATATATATATATATATATATATATATATATATATAATATATTTGAAAAACATTTTAAGTAATGTTCTGTTGATTTCATATATTTATATTTCAGTATACAATGTTATCGGGCACAGCTCCATTTCAGTCAACTAGTCGGAAAGGTTATTCTTCAACTATAGTTGATAAAATTAAAAATGGTGACTTTGATTTATCAGGTCCGGAGTGGGCCACAGTTTCTAGTCAGGCAAAATGTATAATTAAAGGTAAGATAGTTCCATAAATAAATCTTTTAGATATAATTCAATTTGTTTACAAAAAAATTTATCCCAAATTGGGAAAAACACAAATATTACGTATCGGTGTTAACTTTTATTTTAAATCCTTTTTTGTTTAGGAATTTCAATCATATTTAACCAAAACCACCTAATCTTTAACCGATTTAGGATATATATATATATATATATATATATATATATATATATATATATATATATATATATATATATATATATATATATATATATATATATATATATATATATATATATATATATGTATATCAGTTTAAAATGTGTTAATTGATTAATTTAATTTTTTTTTTTTAGGTTTATTAACGGTTGATTCTTCAAATCGCCTGACAATGAGTGATCTTCTAAGTCATGAGTGGATGATGGGAACAACTCTTTATTCACTGACTCCCCTTTTTACTCCAAATATGCTACTCAGTAAAGGGTTCTCACAAAGTAAAGGCCCTCCCACAGCAGAAGCCGGCGTAAAGCATGCTTTTTATGCGTTTCATATTGCTACTCGTCAGGGTTTTAGATTACAGGTATTGTTTTGTTCACAATCGTTATTTGAGATATTTTGAATCACAGACTAAGTATATTTAGATATTGATTGAATTGTAATTGTGTAATTTTGTGTTTGATACATTGATTGATATTTACGAGTTAAAATATTATTGAAAAATGGTTAACTAAAGAATTTGAAGTGAAATTTGGATTTTTAGTTGGTATCGAATTTGGGAAATATTTTACGAACGTCCCTTTACTAATGAATACAGCACTATTATATTAGTAATAGAGGAGTTCTTAGGGAACATAGTTTTAAGTATGATTAAATTTGCGAAGAAAACTGAAAAATTTATTTTAATGCAAACGTTTCGTATTTATGACAATACAATTTAGAGTGCAGAAAATAGAATGAACATAATTGATTAATTTTTTTTTTTTTATCTAATGAAAATATGCAAAGCTTAAAAATTCAAAAAAAAAATGTAGTATTAAATATAAAAGAAATATTAACAAGAATAGAAAAGCTAAATAAATGAGGATAAAAAAATAGAAAAGACAAAAAGAAGAGAAAAGAAAAGAAAGAAAATGAAAGACAGATCAAGCAATTAGAAGTGGGAAAGAATTCTGGGTATTAATTGTTGTTATATCGGGATTCCAAAATTTTAAACTCTTCTTCATTAGAAGCATTTTGGAGGATAAAAAAGTTCTGTAGAGATATGGGGTGTTTAGTGAGATTGGTGTGATCTCTGCTAGGTGAATTCTCCGAATGTGAAATAGGAAATTATTACGAAAGGTAATACGCATTTGTTTGAAGACTCGCATCTTCTGTTGTAGGCTGGGTTGGCCCACATAGCCGACATTAAAGTCTTCACATTTGTACTTATATACGATGAAAGACCGCAAGTACACAGGAATAATTTCTTTAATCTTAAAATAGCTACCGATTGAGTTGTTTATAAAGAATATAAGAAAATTACATTGTGGAAAATGTTTGTGCAAGATATTATTAATTTTGAAATTAAGATCACTCGAAAGAGGCCCAATGTAAGGAAGTCTAACATAGACATGGCATTTAGGAACATCGTATGAAGTACATTTGGGGTGACAGATTTTACTGAGGAAAGATTACATCAGTGTATTAAAAAGGTTAGAAGGGAAAACATTAAAACTAGAAAACTTTTGGAGAAAAGATATTTCTGTACATGGAAAGAATTGTAGTTAGTACAAATGTAATATGCTCTAAACGAGACTTAAGGCCTTCATTTTTATAAGAAAAGTTATAGAAGAAATAAACCTACTAATACCAAGCTAGATATTAGTAGGTTTACGATAAATCGAAGTAGAGAATCCACAAAAGGAATGAGGAGATAAAAATATCATTAAAAGGAAGCGAACCACTTGATTCACATTCAAAGGTAAAATTAATGTTTTCATGTTTAGAATTAAGGTATTCATGGAATCAAGGGACTTGTCTTTCATTATGAAAGACAACAAAACAGTCATCAATGTAACGACGGAAAATCAAAGGTTTAAATCCTAGTGGGGATTCATCAAGCCATTTTTGATCGTGAAAAGAATGAAATATTATGCAAAGGTAGGGCCAAGAGGAGAACCCATTGCCATACCATTTATCTGATAGTATAATTTATCAAAATATTAGATAGTATCTTCTGAGGCTAATTTTAGAAATCGAGAATTTTGTTCCAAAATTGTTCTCGATTTAGAAGGATAAGTTAGATTGAAAAATATGATTAATAATAATTTCACATGTTTCTGAAACTGGAATATTTGTGAAAAGGAATTCAAAATCAAAGCTAGTCAAATAGATATGATTGAAAATTCAAGCTTAGAATAAAGGAAGAAAATTCAAAGGAATCTTTTGACTGTGTATTGGTTGTGAGTTAGATCATCAAGAAGAGGTAATTTTTTTTTGCTAATTTGTAATTGAGAGTGTTGATAGCAGATAAGATTGGTCTTAAAGGAACGTTAGTTTTATGGATCTAGTGTAGACCATATAAAACGCCAGATGTATAGAGAGAATTGTAAGAGTCAGGAATAATATATATATATATATATATATATATATATATATATATATATATATATATATATATATATATATATATATATATATATATATATATATATATATATATATATATATATATATATATATATATATATATATATATATATTATATATATATATATATATTATATTATTTTATTTTTTCAGGATGTTAGTAAAGCACGTTTAGCTCAACGTCGTAAAAACAAAAAAGGCTCCTCAGATGGGCGAAGTCATTCATCTGCCTCTTCATTTTCTTCAGTTTCTTCCGCCTCGTCGTTTTCGTCAGGAACTTCATCAATGAATACACCACAAAAGGAAAGATGTAGTGGTTCCTCCGTTGGCCTAACTCCAAAGAGAGAAAAAAGTGTGTTTGATTTCGGAGAAGATAGAGTCAATGCATATCTTTCTTCCTTACCCTCTTCTCCATCTACCTCTCCATGCTCATCTACCTCCTCTTCTCTTCCAACCTCCCTTTCCTCTGTTCCAAAGGTATCTAGTCCTCTAGCGGTTAATTTAACCCCAGTCCCTGGAAGTAAGTTTAAAATCAGAGGAAACACTTCTGCTCACCCAAAACACACTAAAGAAAGTGGAAACACTCTAGACAACACCAAACACACACAACCTCTTACCCCTTCTAGTTTATCAGTATGTGGTCCTCGCACTCGAGCACAAAAGAGAAAGTTGAAAAATAATCAGGAAAGTGAAAAGAAATATCTAAAAAATGAAAGATTAAAAGCTTCTCGAAGGAAAAGAGAAGACACAGTTATTATTGATGATTGATCCTCATTATTATTATTATTGTTATTATAATAATTATTATAATAGATTATTAATATATGTTT
>SEYY01007587.1:0-19624 GCA_009176605.1 Armadillidium nasatum
TTGCCTTCCTCTAAAGCTCAACTATTCGTCCAAATATCTGCATCCAATTCAATCTTAGAAGATTCTGGAGCTGTTCCTACTCCTTCAACCCCCTCCAACTCATTCATGCAAAAATTGTATTTTCTTCTAAATACGTCGTTTCTGCTCACTCTGAGCTTAACACTAAGAAAGCGTACGGTCCTGATTATATCTCTCCTATGGTTCTCAAAACTTGTGCTTCCGAAATTGCACCAGCCTTGGTAAACTATTTCGTCTATGTCTTTCTACTTCAACCTTACCTTCTTGCTGAAAACGTTAGCTCATTCAGCCTGTGCCGAAGAAAATGGATCCATCTAAACCCTCTAACTATCTTCCCACTAAAGTTTTGGAATCTATCCTTAACAGGAAGATTTGGAAACATCTCAATTCTTCTAATCTTATCTCTGATCGCCAATATAGCTTTGGTAAGAAATGCTGTACTGGTGATCTTCTTTCCCCTTTCTCTGACTCTTGGTCCTCTGCTCTTCGGCATTTCGGTGAATCTTTTGCTGTCACGATGGACATCGAAATTTTTCGATAGAGTCTGTTACAAAGCTTTGATTTTCAAACTTCCCTCTTTCGGAATCAATCCTTCTCTCTGTGGTCTTCTCTCTGATTTCCTTTCTGGTCGTTCTATAGGATCCTCTAAATCTATAAATAATGGTGTTCCTCAAGGATCTGTTCTAACTCCAACATTATTTCTGCTTTTCATTAATGATATTCTCTCTATTGCTTCATCTCCTATTTGCCCCTTATGCTGATGACTCCACCCTTCATAACTCTTTTCATTTTGAAAGACGTGCCTCCAAACAACAGTTAATAGGAGCAAGGAGGGTTTCCTTGGAGCAACTAACCTCTAATCTATCTCTCATTTCAAATTGGGGAAGAGAAAACATGGTCGTTTTCAATGCCTCAAAAACTCAGTTCTTCCATCTCTCTACTCGACACAATCTTCCCCATGACCATGATATCTTCTTCGAAAACACAAAGCTCAAACATTCATCTCTCCCTAATATGCTTGGTGTTTCTTTTCCCGTGATCTTTTCTAGAAAGATCACATTGCTTCTCTTTATAAGCAAGCTTCTATGTGGATGGGTATTCTGAGACACCTAATGTATATAGGTGTTGTTCTCCTCAATATGAAGTATGCGTTACTCATCTAGAGTGGTTCCACACATACAGCTCTCCTTATAAAGATGGAGTCTACGGATTTTCGTCTTATCAACTCTCCTGCTCTCACTAATTTTCATCAGTCTCTTTCTGCCCGTGGAATTGTTGCGTCACTCTCTCTATACTATCGCTATTACAATGGACACTGCCCTTCTGAACTCTCTCGTCGTATACCTCCTCCATTGAGAAGAGCTCGAGCGACTCGTCTTTCTTCACAGTCTCATCCTTTTTCTGACCAACTCTGGCCATAGACTTAACCGGAATTCTCAATTTTACAAGTACTCTACTCGTAAAGTCTGGAACACACTTCCTTCACTTATTTTTCCAACTTCCTATGACTTATGCACCTACAAATGCCTTGTATCAGGTCATGTCGGCCATTAATTTAACCATGTTTCCGACTTTCCCACTAACTCTTGTGGAATTTCAGTAGACCTCTGGCCTTTGAGCACCAGAGATGAAATAATAAAATATATATATATATATATATATATATATATATATATATATATATATATATATATATATATATATATATATATATATATATATATATATATATATATGAGAATTATTGTTATTATATTATTATTATTATTATTATTATTATTATTATTATTATTATATTATTATTATTATTATTATTATTATTATTATTATTATTATTATTATTATTATTATTATTATTATTATTATTATTATATTATTATTATTATTATTATTATTATTATTATTATTATTATTATTATTATATTATTATTATTATTATTATTATTATTATTATTATTATTATTATTATTATTATTATTATTATTATTATTATTATTATTATTATTACCTCAAACTTCAAGCATTGTTTTTTATATTATAATCATATTATTTTTATTACACTACAATATTATTATAATTAAAATTATTTCTATTATTATTATTATTATTATTATTATATTATTATTGTAGTAGTAGTAGTAGTAGTTTTGTATTTATTTGTTATTCTTAATATTTTTCTTCCTAAACAGATCCGATTTCTGGCAACTTTTAGCGACAAATCCGCTAAAAGCAATTTGGAATATTTTCACCTTCACCAGAGTTGAAAATTTTAATGAAATTTTAATTAATAAAAGAAATTATGTAATATTAGTAATAGTACTAATAATAATTATAATAATATTAATGTTAATAATGCATAATCTGATACAATTGGAGTATTAAAATATTATATTCACAGTAAGGTTTTATTTTCCTTTTAAAATAAATGTTATGCGAATTGTATAAAGTTCTGAGGTGAACTGTTTCAAGGTCATCCTTCAAGTAAAAAGCTCTGAGCTGAACTGATTCAAGGTCATCCATCAAGAATTAAGTTCACTCTTTAAATATAAATTTCTGAGCTGAACTGATTCACTCATCCATCAAGAATTAAGTTCTGAGGTGAACTGCTTCAAGATAATCCTGCAAGTATATTCCTTTAGTTCTGAGGTGAACTACTTCAATGTTATCTGTCAAGTATAAAGTTCTAAGGTGAACTGCTCCAAGGTTATCCCTTATATATAAAGCTCTGAGCTGTACTGATTCAAGGTCATCCTTCAAATATCTTTTACTGTCGATTGAGAAGAAAGTGAAAGGTAAAGAAATCGACCTCAGAATAGATAGATAGGTGATGAGGTAGATCATAGTATTTAATAATTAAAAAGAATTTAAAGGATAGAAGATAGAAGAAAACCTTGAAGAACATCGCAATTGCAAGATTTAAAGAATGAATAGTGACCATCTATAACATGCATAAACAAATGCATTAAGGGGAAAGGGGATAGAAGAAAAACTAGAGGAACACTGCGATTGTTAGATTTAAGGGACGGCTTTAATTAGATTTTCGACCTTTTAGAGGTGAAATTTTTTAGTAAACTGTTTTATCATTAATTATATAGTAAAATCTATGCCGATTCCAAATCTGTAATCAGTTTTTAAAAATTCCAAGTGGTTCTCGAGAAAAAGAATTTTCAAGTTACATTTTACGTATGACCTTGAGTTTGGCGATATTACGGAAACTTCAAAAAAAAAATTTCTTTAATAAATTTAATTAAAAAAAAAAAAAAAAATAAAATAAATTTTTATTAGGAAATAATAGGCAGATTCCAAATATGCAATTAGTTTTTCATAACTCCAAATGGTTACTGAGATATGGCCATTCAAACGTGAAATGTTCTTTATAAATAACATTATGAGTCCTACGTTTATGCGATTTTCTCGAAGTAGCACTTTTCAGAGAGAAAAATTTACCCCCCAAAAAAACGAAGACAACGATAATTTTCAAAATATTTTATTGAATTAGAGACAGTTAGAGGAAAATAAATACATCCATCTGATCCCCCCAAAAATTGCTGATCACATAAAGATATCCATTTGAAATTAAAAAAATTTTAAAAAATGAAAATTTAAAAACTTCCGATGATTTTGGGCAGGATTTAAACCATCTTAGCCACCACTTACTATTAACATCACGAGTTCATTTGATTCCTACAAATTTTTTCAAATATTTAAAAGAAAAAAGAAAAGAAAACATAAAATATTTTATTTTTTATTAAGGATTTAATGAAAAAAGTGAAAAAAAAACGATCCGTCTGATAGTGTCTATATATATATGCATTAATGTTTACCCTTTCAAATCATTATCTTCCCTAGTCAATAAAAAATGGTCTGAAAAAAAGATAAAGCCCTGCCTTAAAGGATGAGGTAGTGACATTCTATAACAGCTGATTTTGAAAGATAAGAATATAAATCAGAGAAAAAATTATATTGAAAATGATCCAATTATCCAGAAGATGAAACAAAGCATTAACCTTGATGCAACGCATATAAAATATGAAATTAAGTTTTGTTCTGTATACAAGTTATAAATAAAATAAGAAAATCAAGAAATTTAAATTTACTGATTATTATTATTATTATTATTATTATTATTATTATTATTATTATTATGATATTATTATTATTATATATTATTATTATTATTTTATTATTATTATTATTATTATTATTATTATTATTATTATTATTATTATTATTATTATTATTATTATTATTATTATTATTATTATTATTATTATTATTATTATTATTATTATTATTATTATTATATTTACAATATCTTTATTATTATTATTATTATTATTATTATTATTATTATTATTATTATTATTATTATTATTATTATTATTATTATTATTACTTTCTTTACAATATCTTTATTATTATTATTATTATTATTATTATTATTATTATTATTATTATTATTATTTTATTATTATTATTATTATTATTATTATTATTATTATTATTATTATTATTATTATTATTATTATTATTATTATTATTATTATTATTATTATTATTATTATTATTATTATTATATTATTATTATTATTATTATTATTATTATTATTATTATTATATATTATTATTATTATTATTATTATTATTATTATTATTATTATTATTATTATTATTATTATTATTATTATTATTATTATTATTATTATTATTGTTATAATTATTATTATCATTATTATTATTATTATTATTATTATTATTATTATTATTATTATTATTATTATTATTATTATTATTATTATTATTATTATTATTATTATAATTATTATTATCATTATTATTATTATTATTATTATATTATTATTATTATTATTATTATTATTATAATTATTATTATTATTATTATTATATATGATTCGGCTGCCGTCGAGAAAAGATGTGCTTGGAAGCAGATGGGAAGAAGAAAAGATAGGAACATTATAAGGAAGTCAGAAGAGAAGAGAAGAGGAGAGGAGAAGAGAAGAAAAGAGAAGAGAAGGAGAAGAGAGGAGAAGAGAAGAGAAGAAAAGAGAAGAGAGGAAAAGAGAAGGCTACTGAATATGAAACTTCATGATCTTCTCCCTGAAGTTGCAGAGTTTGTGGAGTTTTGCGAGAATTGACCAAATGTAAAACAAAAATTTTATATTTCGTTGTAATATTTCAGTATTTTTTTAAATAGTAAATTAAAAGAAATTAAAAAAAAAATTTGTGAAGCAACATATATTTCGGTGCAAAGTACTTTCGACAATTAATGGAAAATTAAATATTAAAAAAAAAAAAAAAGAATTGAGTTAGAAGTAACCTCTGGTCAATAATGAATGATGATTTCGTCGCAGTCGAGTCAGATGAAGATTAGTTCTTTGCATGGTTTTAAGGACTGGGAACCCTTTCAACCAGGTTTTATTTCCATGTACGATTGCAGGAATGTCAAATTTCTGCAATTGACTCCACCCTGCATCATGCGGGAAATGGTGTATTGTAAAAAAAAAAAAAAATTATTATTATTATTATTATTATTATAATTATCATATTATTATTATTGCTATTATTACTATTATTATTATTATTATTATTATTATTATTATTATTATTATTATTATTATTATTATTATTATTATTATTTATTTTTATTATTATTAATATTATTATTATTGTTATTACATTTTTTAAATTTTTGCTAATCTTTTACTATCGGAATTGTTTTTTATTTATCCATTTTTAATTTTAATTATTTTATTTTACCTATAGTTTTATTCTGCTAATTATTTGTATATGTTTGTGTTTTTTTATTTACTTGATTTTTTCTCATTAACCAACCAAACTTATAAATATTTCCTGTCACTTAATTCCTGTGATTTTTTCTGTCTGTTCAGTCGGGAAGATGTTCTCATCAGTTGTGGTGTGTTTTTACTTAATAATTTTTGTTTTTTTCTAAAAATTTTAATATTTTAATTTTTGTGCATTAATTTCCTTTTTATTTTTTTTCAATTTTATTTTTCCCTGTGATTCGAAACGTCAAAATAAAATATGTTCATCTTTTCATTGCCCGTAATTTTCATCGTTAAAATTAGATTTCGTAGAAATAAAAACTAGCTCAAATTATATATATAATATATATATATATATATATATATATATATATATATATATAATATATATATATATATATATATATATATATATATATATATATATATATTATATATATATACCGCTTGGGGATTCGAATCTGGGCCCAAAAGATGAAAGTCCATGGTGCTAACCGCTACACCACCGATGGTTCGAAAGGAAATCATTCGGAACTGCTACTGACTTATCGTCTAGTGAAAAGCTCTCGAAGACCTCCCCGACCACAACTTGGGCGTAGGGTTAGCTTGGTCAAGGCTCTTATCCTAAATCCGCAGTACATTTGTTATTATTTTAATATCCACTATTATACCGTGGAATCAATTTGTATAATATATAACTGCTCGGGGATTCGAACCTGGGCCCAAAAGATGGAAGTCCATGGTTCTAACCGCTACACCACCGATGGTTCAAAAGGAAATCATTCGGAACTTCTACTGACTACTGTCTAGTGAAAAGCTCTCTGGGAGGTCTTCGAGAGCTTTTCACTAGACGATAAGTCAGTAGAAGTTCCGAATGATTTCCTTTCGAACCATCGGCGGTGTAGCGGTTAGCACCATAGACTTTCATCTTTCAAGTTTTTTTAAATAATTTATTTGGATATTAGTATACAAATATAATATTTAAAAAAATTTAAATTAACAATGTTGCCAATAAAACTTTAAACACTTTTAAATATCTTTAAAAAGTTTAAAAAAATTTATTTTATTTGTACTCGGACTCTAAAATATTATTAGTTTAATAAATTACAATTTACAGTTTGTTTTTCTTCTTATTTTTAATTATTTCATTTTTTAAATAGTAAATTCTATGGCTTAAAAAATATGAAGTACATTTTAAGTAATTACTGACAGATCTTTAGATCTACATTTTAGGCTAGTTAAAAGCAATAATTGAAACCATAGACGCATAGTAAATCAACTCATGTGACTTGTCGATTGAATGTATTTAATGTGGAAGAGCATCAAAACGTCTTGAACGGCAGTTTTTTGTCTCCCTGGAGGGACGGCATATTCAATTATTTGCTGAAGTTCATCATCGGGACCTAAAAAAAAGAATGCATTGATTAAACTTGGGATTTAAGATAACTTGGCTCACAAGTCTCTGCCCAATCTCATATATATATATATATATATATATATATATATATATATATATATATATATATATATATATATATATATATATATATATATATATATATATATATATATATATATATATATATATATATATATATATATATATATATATATATATATATATATATATATATATATATATATATATATATATATATATATATAATATATATATATATATATATATATATATATATATATATATATATATATATATATATATATATATATATATATATATATATATATATATATATATATATATATATATATATATATATATATATATATATATATATATATATATATATATATATATATATATATATATATATATATATATATATATATATATATATATATATATATATATATATATATATATATATATATATATATATATATATATATATATATATATATATATATATATATATATATATATATATATATATATATATATATATATATATATATATATATATATATATATATATATATATATATATATATATATATATATATATATATATATATATATATATATATATATATATATATATATATATATATATATATATATATATATATATATATATATATATATATATATATATATATATATATATATATATATATATATATATATATATATATATATATATATATATATATATATATATATATATATATATATATATATATATATATATATATATATATATATATATATATATCAAGCGCTCTCCTAGCAAGCGAGAAGTTCAAGGTTCAAGGCCTAGTCGGAGTAGAGAAATTTTGGCAGTTCTTTCTTGCGCTTAGCTCCGCACACTTATGCGTAATAAGTACACCAGCGACGTGATTGCTCTGGTGGAATCAAAATCGACATCCGCGATTGGCCTGGCCAGCCAGCGGATGTTTACCGTCGGCCCGTGAAACCCTTGGTTCATCTTCAAATGAACCTACTGACAGTGATAATAACCCTTCCTGGTTGCAGATTTTGATTTTGATATATATATATATATATATATATATATATATATTATATATATATATATATATATATATATATATATATATATATATATATATATTGTAAAGTTCAATTTTTATTTAAAAGCGAACTTTTCTGTGTCTTTCTTAAAAATGTTTCGTGTGATTTATGAATGAAAATAATATTTTATTTACATTCATAAACAGCTTCAAAATTTATAATTTTGTTTCGGATAGTTAAAATTTTATTTTAATTATACAACCTGTAAATAAGTAAATTTTAAGAGAAAGAAAGCCCTCATGAACACCGTACAGCGCTTAAGAAAACAAAAAAATCTATTAAAAAAGTTAGGTTCATTTCTAAAATATTTGAGGCCAAGCGTTATAATCTCTATGCATATTTACATCAAGGCCGTTAACTTCCTTCCACGGATTTAGATGGCCTAAGTGATCCCTTTGTTAAAGTTTTCATGTGTAAGAAAATGGTTAGTTCTATCACCATACGTAACTCCAGAGCACCTGTTTGGAATCAGATGATGGTCTTAAAGTATGTGGTCTTCCCAGCTGCAGAAGAGTTATAATATCTCCCAGTTTACCTAATGTTATACGACAGAGATGTTAAAAAAAATCAATGCGTTGGTATAGCTAAAGTTCTTCCTAAAATTAAAGGTGTAAACTAAACCAAATTGAAATGGGAGTAACTCGTGAATTATGAAAATGAATACTCGGGTGCACTGTTATGCGCATGCGCTCTAAGTGAAAATAATGGAACAGATGAAATCGATAATGTGGCCCAAAAGAGGTATGTTCCTATACCCTAAGAAATATAACCGTCATATAAAAGAGTTTTCTTAGAAGTTTTACTTTGGGGATTACGTAATATAAATATGAGTACCCTAAGCACAACAAGGGTATTCCTTGAAATACATATCGGAAATTAGAGTTTGAAATCCGAGAGTTTACCAATTTAAATCAAAGGGAAATTAGCCCATAATTGGATGAATGTTGATAGGAGTAAGTAATTACTGTCACTCGAGATGAAGCTACCTGTTGATTAATATTATCGACCCCCCTTATCCATTTAACTTTTAAACGATAGAGGAGAGGTAAAAGCTTAGTACGAACAACTTTCTATAAATAATTTACAATCGTTAAGTCTGAAAGAAAATGACAAATCGGATATGAATACATTTCTTTTAGACGCGGTACCGTTTTCCTAAATATCCCACCGCTGCCACCATTTGTAAAGATGATTGTAACGACAGTCCTGCCGTTTATAGATCCTTCTTTAACTTTGAACTGAGACACCTCGATTGGTTCTAGAACTTGATTTAGCAAAGGAGAAATATAAAATAAAGGGTGTTTAAATCGTTTAATAAGGTAGCGGGAATTTATGACCGAGAACTCTTCGGAGATGTTTCGTGAGTTCAACAACTAAATATCGATATCATCTAAGGGATCCTGGATAAAGATTTGATTCTTATAGGACTCTCATGGTTTGGTCCTTGTTTAAATCTGGATGTTGAAGAACATTTATTCTATTATTCCGGAAAGTTAAGATTACTTGATGGCTAATCATTTGATGGATTGTTTTTGATGGATTGTCTTTCACCTGATGGTAAAAAGAATACTATCACCTAATGGTCAAGAGTTCCATCTCTTCTGTTCTTCTTTTTTTCATTCTGAATTACTTCGACGGATTTTTATGTAGAATTTTACAAAAATATTTAAAAATGAAGGCCCACAATGTGTGTTCCACATACAAAAAATATTTAAGTAATTTATAAATATTGCAAAATTTTAAGATTTTAATACCGCAAGTTTGACTTATGATAAAAACTACAACTTTGGGAAATGTGAATTAAAAGAGAAAAAAAATATTACTTTTACTCTTCATTAAATTGTACATTTCTAAATTTAACTAAATTTAACAAATTAATAACAGATTTATTAACTCCAAGCCAAAAGCTCCAAGAACACGGCAAAAGCAAAAACCAGCCCAAACTGAAATAAAAATGGAAGTTATATTTAGGCTGGCTTTCCAGTCTTTAAACAAAAAATGCAAATATTAAAGAATTTCAGTTATAAACTAAATAAACTCACAATGTAAACAAACTTCAAATATGTCAGTCTTGTGACTTGCAGACAAAAAACCAAATATGGCCAAATGATTAAACTGAAAACAAATTTTAAATATAAAAATGGGAAACTCGCCTATATTGGCAATCCTTTATAAAAGTATAAAAGGATAATCAAGAAAATGATAAAAGAAAAGCCTGATACTTCAGACCCACTTACCAAATTTTGTTCCTTGATTTTATCTTGCCGCCTCATCCACTATCCCCCTTTAAGAACTAGAAGCCTTTTGATTGATCGGAAATGCTGTTAGATATAAGCAAATGATGGTGAATCCCAGGTGGACAAGTATATAGTATACTTCTTGAAGTCCACTTTCAACTTTATACTCCCAGTACAGATCAAATTCCCATGGGAAAGGAGTAAAAAAAAATAGTTTTAGTTATGGTCAGTATAACAAAATGTATGAACAATTTTTCCAATAACAACCATTAAATGTATAGTTGCTACATATAAGTAGTAGCGAAAAAAATTAGAATCTATTTTCTTAAATTTTCATCCTCTAACAACAACTGGGCTGTTTTCTTCTTCTTTAGGGCTTTTTGGGGAAGGTTGGGGATGGTACAAAATTAGGTGTAAGTTCAAAAGTATCAGGCTCTTAAATTTGGAATTATTTATTAAAAGAATTATTATTATTATTATTATTATTAAAGTCACACGAACTGACATACTTGAAATTTATTTTAATTAAAATTTTATTTAAAAATAACAATTTTTATACATTGGGAGGGGGCATTAAATTATCAATAGTTTGATAATTTAAACATGAAAATAATTTTTTTTTTTTTTTTTTTTTTTTTTTAAACAAACATTTACTCTACAGGTTCCATTTTTTTCAGCCCAACACCAGTATGCTTTTAATCAGAAGCTTTTTTTATTAAAATTAGAATTAGTGACATGTCTTTTTACAATTTCTCCATTGCCTTTCTTAATGAAAGCCTCTACCACCTCACCTATGTCATTTTCTCTTATTTCAGTTATTATCCCCATTGGATAAAAATAGGGTTTTGAAAATTTATGTTTAATGGCAACAATATCATTAATTTCAAGTTTTACATGAGTTTTTGTTTTATATCTGTTTGCCTTGTTAACACTTAATTCTCTTAAATTGGTCAAAAACTCATTATGATAAAGAGAATGCAAATTGCTTTTTACTTTTTGAAACTTTTTATATGTTTTATATAGTTTTTGCTGATCAGTTTGTTCATTGTTTGGAATCCAATCTGGATCATCACTGTCATCAGCCTCAGATAGATGCAAATGGGGTGCAATTACCAGATTAGGGGGCTCATACCCTTTCAGCAAGATTTCTGGGCTCAGCACAGAAGGTACTGAGGGATCAATATTGTGATTATTTAGAAGAGGCTTGAAAGCTAAAGGTCTCTTATTAATTAACATATTTACTTCTTTAATGAGCAAATAAAACTGATCATATATTAAAATATTTTTAGAAATGCTTCCATAGATCATATTTTTGACCTGCTTAACAAGAGATTCTACAACTGCTCCCAAAAAACTAGAGTTGGGTGGATAAGTGGAGAAATTTAAAATGTTAATATTCCGTTCTTTAAGGTAATTTTGGACCTCAACATCATTTAAAAAGGATTGAATTATATTAAATGAACTAACTATAGGAGATCCTGCGTCACTCAAAATTTTTTCTGGGTAACCATATTCATAAACATGAATTTGAAAAGCATTAATGAAAGACTCAGAATCAATATTCTTACACATCAATAAATTCACAGCTCTGCTCCACATGCATGTTATAATTAAAATATACACCTTAACATTAACATTATTAACCTTAACAGAAAAAGGACCAATATGATCTAAAGCCACCTCCCTATAGAAAATTTCTTTAGGAGAAATTCTGAATTCTGTATAGTCATTCTGGTTAATTTTTATTGTTCTACCATATAACCTTTTTGCAGAGAAGGCAAGATTTTAAACATTTCTTTACAGTTACATATGCTGAAGGAATGTAAAACTCCTTTCTAAGAATTGCAAGCAACTTATAAATTCCTGCATGTTTAGCCTTAATATGATTTTCAAAAATAAGGTTTTTAGTAAATGAACAGTCTTTAGACAATAAAATGGGAAATTTTTCATTAAAATTACTTTTTAATTTACTGAATTTAGACTTTACTCAAATTAAGCCATCAGAGTCCTAAAACAAGTTTAGTTGATTTGCAAGATTACTTGATGTTCCAACAAGGGGATTTAATAAATAGTCATATGTATCTGCAAAGTTAATTTGTTGGGCTCTTTTATAAACCAAGGAACAACTATCTTTATAATCACATTTCATCTCCATGGAAGGGAAAAGAGATGGGTTTTTTGATTTTACTTTTAATTTTAAAATATAAACATACTTTCTAACATAGTGAGTAACCCTACACATTTTCTTAATAGATGAAAATCTATCTAATGCAATAACTGGTTCCACCTGGTTAGAAGAAATAACATTAACCTGAAAGTTAAAATGAATATTAAAAGGGATTTCAAATGCAATGGTTTCCTCAGATCGTGACAAATTTGGACCCTTAAAATAATTAGTTTTTTGCAACACCTTATGAGAAATACAACGTGTAACCATATCTGCAGGATTATTTAGACCTTTTACATGGTGAAATACAACCTTATGAATCTCACACAATTTTATTATATTATTTAACTTATTGTTAATAATGGTTCCTTTTCTTTCTACCTTACTGGTCTTCTTTACTTTGGCTGCAAGCCAGCTTAAGGAAATCATGGAGTCTGTAAAAAGATGCAAATTATGAATTTTAATGGGACAAAAGGCCCCAGCAAGATTAGAATATAAATCTATCACACACTCCACTCCATAAGACACCGCAAAGAGCTCCAGTACAGGGATGGTTCTACCAACACCTTTAGTTGAAACTACTTTATTTTTAGCAGTGACATAATGAAGTTCATGTGTATCAAGATTTTTTAAATATATAACACACCCATAGAAATCCTTGCTGGCATCTGTAAAGACCAATAAGTCATGAATACCATT
Organism: Armadillidium nasatum; assembly: GCA_009176605.1. NCBI lineage: Eukaryota > Metazoa > Arthropoda > Malacostraca > Isopoda > Armadillidiidae > Armadillidium > Armadillidium nasatum. The sequence goes on from SEYY01007587.1 coordinate 13,480, forward strand.
ATAATTACCAATATACCTGGGAATTGAAGGCTCAACACCTGCATTATAAGATTTGCAAACTTTCTTCCACTCCCTCAACCTGTCATTACCCAGGGGAACATCCCAAGTGATGCTCCCATCCTTCTGTAACCCATGTAGAAATAGTTTTGCCCTATTCCTACAAGGCAAGGTCAATGCCAGAGGGTCAAAGCAACTATTAACAGATGAGAGTATGGATCTTAATGTATTTGCTTCAATATTTAATTTTATATTTTTGTTGGTTAAAAGATCTTTGTCTTTCAACCATAAAATACCTAATAATTTTGTTTCAGAGGATTCCACAGAATCCTCACCAAATTTTGATTCCAATTCATTCAAATTGGATCCAAATTGTTGTAAATCAAAACCAAAATGGCTAAAAATATTGATAGATTTGTGAAAAGCTCTATCAATGTCAAATTTATAATTTGATGAATATGCAAGATTATCCATGAAAGATAAATTGTAAAGCATATTTCTTAAATCACTTTCAAATGGGTCATGAATAGAACCATGCAAAATTAATATAATATACAAGGCAACCATCAATAATCTGGGTGAAAACCTCTTGCCAAAAGGTAAACGATTCATTTTATAGGCAACCTCAGAAAAATCATTTATGTCCTTAACCCATAAGAAATGTAATTTTACTGTATCTGAATATGGCAACCAAATTTGATGAAATGCTTTCACCAAGTCAAATATGAAAAGAAATTTATTAAATCTCAAAAGGGTTAGAGCTACTTCTAATTTATTATTCAAGTTGGGACCTGGAAGAGATATTTGATTATGTGAAAGGGCATCATTACTTTTTTCACACAAATTGCTCATAAAAACTACTCTACATTTTGTACTTTGAACTTGTTCTCTGAAAGCACCCATATGTCCCATAAAAGATACCTCATTATTATTTTTTTTAATTCATTTAAAGATACTTTCTCAATTATTCCTGATTTTAATTGTTCCATAAATACTTTATGGTATTGTTCAAATTTAACAGAATTTTTATGTAACTTTTTTAAAGTAGATTTTAAAATATTAGAGGCTAATTTATAGTTATTAGGTAAAAAAGTTACTACCCTTTTATCCCATAAACATGGAAGGATTAATCTCGCATCTTCATGACATTCTGCATTATCAAGTACAAATTTTACCAGTCCTTTATCCTCATCAGAAAAAGATGGGTTCATAATAATCTTCATAATTCATTAATTTCTTTAAAGACATATTAAGTTGTTCTTCATTAGCTGTGGATAAATTGGAATTATCAGGGAAATTACAGGCAATATAACTACAAGATACAGAAGGTTCCTGTAGTCATAAATTTTTAGCATTTTCTGCATTATTATTATTATTACTATTTTTAAGGTTGGTCCCTTTAATGAGTTTAGGGATACCTTTACAGAACTCATTAGTTTTATCAACAAATCTTTTTATGACATCAACATTGTTCAAATTGTTTAAAATTATTGATTCATTTCCAGTGAGCATAACTCCAGCACAAGTATAATAAAACAGGAATTTTTCATTTTTTATACCAAGTGTGCAAGCATGCACTGGAATAATGTGCATAGCATTTATGCCTAAAATAATATCAATATTACCTAAACCATCATTCAAAAATTTATCAGCTAATTCTATATTAGCCTTATCAAAGGATTCAATGATAGCATTAGAATGCTTAAGTCTAATTTTAGGTTTGATTTCAGGGATAACTGCAGCCAAAATGGTTGCATCTCTTTCACCAAAACTGATTTTAAATTCAATAATATTTGTCTTATAATTCTTAGCCTCATTAAATCCTGATATTTATATCAATATCATGGTTTACTATTTTATAATTTAATTTTTTTGCTAATGATAAAGACACAAAACAATACTCTGAAGCTGAATCATATAATACTCTAGAATATTCAATTTCACCATCAACTAAATGAGTTTTAGCTGTAAAAGTTGGCAAAATATATTTTTGCATGAAACTTGTATTAAGAGAATGTACTTCTAATACATTAGGGTGATTAGGCTCATCATTGCAACATGAGGCCTCTCCTAAACCAACAACATTACTAGTAGTCTCATTTTGGGATGTATTTGAATTCTTTTTACTCTTTACATTAGTACCTACATTTTTAGTTTTATTACACAAAAAAGATGCATGATTTTGGGCATTACACTTGTAGCAGGGTTTTCTAAACTTAAACTTACAATGGGACTTATCATGATTTAGCAAACTGCACAAAATGCAACCGCCAATTTCAATTATTTTCTTAACTCTACTTTCAGGAGTATTAAATTTAGGACACTGACTTATATAATGTGAATCATACCCATTATATTTTAAATGTTGACATAAAATACACTTTGAGGATCTGCCAGACACATTTTTATTACCTAAATCTACTGCAGCTGCTAAGCTTACAGTCTTTTTATCATGAGTTTCATGAGTTTCAGCAACATGGTTTTTTATAGGAACAAAGTTCTTATCTTGCTTTGTGCACTCCTTAAGTCTATTTAGTACCTCAAATGAGGAGTCTACAATAGCATTTAAATCCGGTTTGGCATCATTATTTACAGTCATAAAAGAATTTTTTATTTTTTCTGAAATTCCTTGCCAAACAAAATATTGCATAAAAATATTGCTATCTATACTTAATCTAGCCATCTGATCCTTTAAAACCCTTACTTCACTTACCCATGTCATCATATTAGTGACATTTTGTAATTTCAACTTTGTAATTTTTTCTATTACTGAAAATTGTTGCCCTATTTTTGAAGAATATGCCTTAATTAATAAATTTTTAGCCACATCATAGTCTTGGTCTTCAACTTTAAGACTCTCAATGTATGATTTAGCAGGACCAGAAACCTGCTTTACCAAATACCTATATTTTTCAAATGGGGAAAAACTACGGGTACTCATAATACTTTCAAATGCAAAAAGAAATTGGTCTAAATTCTCTGGTTGGCTATTAAATGTAGGCAAATCTATAGGGGGAAATTTTACATTTTGTGAATTTCCTGATGGAATAAGAAATGACTGATTTGAATTTTGACTTAGTGAATTCTCAAGAGTATTTATTAGAACTCCTAAATTAACATGATAATCTGAATTTTTCTTATCAATTTCTTCCTGTCTTTTAAAATCATACTCAGGGCAAAGCACAAATTTTTCAGATATTATAATCATTTAACTCTTTAAGCTCAGACTTAAATTCTTTTAAAGTCTCAGCATATGAATATTTCTCTTCTAATGAGAGAGATGACAGTTTTGAATAAACATTATTCATTAGTTTTGTACACGAGGACCTTTTTGCTCCTCTTCTATTTATAAGATTTTTTATAATTATTAGCTCATCAGAAGGACTTTCAGAGATACTAGAAATATAATTACTTTCAATCCTTGGATCATATGAATCCATGATTGTTGAAATAACCCTAAAATGAAATACAAAATTAAAAATGTTTACCAATGTATAATATGGTATGGTATTCAAATTTTATACCAAATCTAAACCCTGACCACAACAAAAATAAACCACTGACCATGAGAAAAAATCAAATAACCAGGAGCAGGCTTTGGAGGCTTCTAATCTAAGAGGAAAGCTAGGCAAAGGGTCCCGCCAGGGGTTCCATTTACAAAAATATTTAAAAATGAAGGCCCACAATGTGTGTTCCACATACAAAAAATATTTAAGTAATTTATAAATATTGCAAAATTTTAAGATTTTAATACCGCAAGTTTGACTTATGATAAAAACTACTCAACTTTGGGAAATGTGAATTAAAAGAGAAAAAAAAATATTACTTTTACTCTTCATTAAATTGTACATTTCAAAATTTAATAAATTAATAACAAATTTATTAACTCCAAGCCAAAAGCTCCATGAACACGGCAAAAGCAAAAACCAGCCCAAACTGAAAAAAAATGGAAGTTATATTTAGGCTGGCTTTCCAGTCTTTAAACAAAAAATGCAAATATTAAAGAATTTCAGTTATAAACTAAATAAACTCACAATGTAAACAAACTTCAAATATGTCAGTCTTGTGACTTGCAGACAAAAAAACCAAATATGGCCAAATGATTAAACTGAAAACAAATTTTAAATATAAAAATGGGAAACTCGCCTATATTGGCAATCCTTTATAAAAGTATAAAAGGATAATCAAGAAAATGATAAAAGAAAAGCCTGATACTTCAGACCCACTTACCAAATTTTGTTCCTTGATTTTATCTTGCCGCCTCATCCACTATCCCCCTTCAAGAACTAGAAGCCTTTTGATTGATCGGAAAATGCTGTTAGATATGATGGTGAATCCCAGGTGGACAAGTATATAGTATACTTCTTGAAGTCCACTTTCAACTTTATACTCCCAGTACAGATCAAATTCCCATGGGAAAGGAGTAAAAAAAAATAGTTTTAGTTATGGTCAGTATAACAAAATGTATGAACAATTTTTCCAATAACAACCACTAAAAATATAGTTGCTACATATAGGTAGTAGCGAAAAAATTAGAATCTATTTTCTCAAATTTTCATCCTCTAACAACAACTGGGCTGTTTTCTTCTTCTTTAGGGCTTTTTGGGGAAGGTTGGGGATGGTACAAAATTAGGTGTAAGTTCAAAAGTATCAGGCTCTTAAATTTGGAATTATTTATTAAAAGAATTATTATTATTATTATTATTTATTAAAATGACATACTTGAAATTTATTTTTATTTTTTTTTATTTAAAAATAACAATTTTTATACAAGAATCAATATTTGCTGCTATCTCATCAGCCCTATTTTCCTATTGAAGATAGTGTACTTAATGGAGAATTTGTTCATTTAAAAACTCTTGTCCACCGCCCATAACTTCTGATTCCTCTTATTATTCGTTCATCATGGCTTTGGTAATGATTGAAAAAATCTCGTAGTAGAGTTAGTTTTTAAGAAGATAAAAGGGATGAGAAATTTATAATGAATCAATCAATCAGAGGCCATAGAAGAGAAAACATCAATCAATCAGAGGCCATAGAAGAGAAAACATCAATCAATCAGAGGCCGTAGAAGAGAAAGAACCAATCAATCAGAGGCCATAGAAGAGAAAACATCAATCAATCAGAGGCCATAGAAGAGAAAACATCAATCAACCAGAGGCCACATAATAGAAAAGAAGAAATTAATCAGAGGCCGCAGAAAAGAAACATCAATCAATCAGAGGTTGCATAATTATAAAAAGGATGCATCTGCATAGAATCATAATAACACGTTGGAACTCAGCGAAACATCCTCCAAAGAGTTCTCGGTCATCAAACTACGCTACCTTTTAATTATTTATATATATTCGATAATTTTAAAATAGAGAATTAAAGATGTCCTTACTACAAGAAAGTTTTATATTATTATGCATCCTTTATTACATAAAAATCAAATAAATTATTTTACATATATATATATATATATATATATATATATATATATATATATATATATATATATATATATATATATATATATATATATATATATATATATATATATATATATATATATATATGTAAAATAATTTATTTGATTTTTATGTTTTTTATGATTTTTATGATTTATTTTTTAATTTTTTTTATGATTTTTATGTTTTTTATGGAACTCAGTTCCTCCATCTCTCCACTCGACACAATCTTCCACACAACTATGATATCTTCTTCGAAAACACACAACTCAAGCCTTCATCTGTCCTTTATATTCTTGGTGTTTCATTTTCTCGTGATCTTTCTTGGAAAGATCACATTACTTCTCTTTCTAAACAAGCTTCTAAGAGGTTGGATGTTCTGAGGCGCCTTCAGAATTACTTCACGCCACCCCAGTTGCTTGCTCTGTATAGGGGTGTTGTTCGTCCCTGTATGGAGTATGCTTCGCACATCTGGGGTGGTTCCACACATACAGCTCTCTTAGAGAAGGTGGAGTCAAGGGCATTTCGTCTCATCAACTCTCCTGCTCTTACTAACTCTCTTCAATCTCTTTCTGCCCGTCGAATTGTTGCGTCACTCTCTCTTTACTATCGCTATTACAACAGACACTGCTTCTTCTGAACTCTCTCGTTGCATACCTCCTCCATTGAGAAGAGCTCGTGCGACACGCCTTTCT
>SEYY01007588.1:0-27500 GCA_009176605.1 Armadillidium nasatum
GGTATTTACTTTGGCCATATCAGTTTCATTTTATGGATTTAGCATATAAACTGTTTGAGAGTTTTCGTGAAGATGATTATGTTACCCTAATGTGTGATATTATTGCGCTTTTTAGTGACAAATACGTAAGTCAGTTTTATAATTATCGTTTGTTACTAAGAGAGTATTGGATTAAGAGTCCATCTCACTTGAAGGAACAGACTATAAGCTCCGAATCAGGTATACCTGAATTTAGATATTATTTAATAAAGATGTTGTTCACTGTATCGAATTTTACAGATGACGATTTGGACCAAGTTAATTTAATTTTAAAAAATGCAAATTCTACTGACAAAAAGAAGATATTGCAGGCTCAAGGAGATCTCACCTGTCATGATTTGATATTGTCTCAAAGTAATTTTAAACTGGCTAATTTGTACTTAAAGACTCTGGATTTAGATCATGAGACTTTACAATCGTTTAAAAAAGATTTTGCCTTTAACAACTTCCATCATATAATGAAGAAGCAGAATGTAAGTTTATTTGATGAAATCTTTAAATGGGTTGTTGAAAGTGATGAAATTGATGATTTTAAAGATGAAATTTTCCGTCGTGTGACTCATTCTCATAAAATAGAATATTTTTTCCTTGTATTGAAGGAAGAAACTCGATTTTCTTTTCTAAATATGATTATAAAATGGTTTCTGAAAACTGATTTAAAAATAGAAGAATGGAAAGAGAATATTGTGTTTTCACCGTTCATCAATTATCAAGAACCCGAATGGTTTGATCAATATTTAAAATACCGTGGTTATTCTGACGAGGAAGCATCAGATATTAAGAGAGACTTACTATCCGAAAGGTTACCTGAAATTGCTAGGACTTTGAATCTCAGAAATGTGGAAAACCTTTGTAGCATTAACATTAATATATATTTTTTGTGTCAATCTAATAAAGAAAAATTTAAACAATTTATTAAACAGTTGCGTTCTTTTTACGAAGATTCTATTAAACAGAAAATATGTCTGTTATGTTTGAACAATAATCATGTTTATTGGAATGGAGAAGAAGCACCAATACTCTGTGAGCGTCATGGTACAAATGGATTTATTTCTAACAAGAAAATCAAGAGAATTTCTTCTTCTTTTACAAATGAAATTAATTTTCTAATTAAAAGACACTAAAGTATATTGAAAAGAAATAAAATAAGTTAATTTTTTAAAACATAATAAATTTTTTGTTGGATGAAATAAATGCAAACTTCATCACAAAGTTTTTCATTTACTTTACCTTAGAATGGAATATTACATTAATTTTATACTTGGAAAATAAAATTCAAAATATTTATTAAAAAATGTTTATTTCAAAATAGTCAATGTGAATGTGAAATGGTTATCTTTTTAATCAATCAGTGGTGTGAAAATTAATGAGTTTAATTAATGAAATTTAATGGTAGTTTTGCCTGCCATAATCTATGACTCTGGTTGCTACTTAAAAAAAAGTAAAAAAAAAAAAAAAATTAATAATGATTAATAAAAATAAAAATGAAACGAGGCTGATGAAGATGGTGGTGATGCCATTCAAATCTACAGTCTCTGGTGAGGTCAACTAGATTTAAATCAATTGACCAGTTATAGAATGAAGTTGAATGTAATAACGTCTACAACATAAATATCATACAATAATTACTGTAAAGTTATCCAGACATGGAATTGCGTTTCACTGCTTAATATATATATATATATATATATATATATATATATATATATATATATATATATATATATATATATATATATATATATATATATATATATATATATATATATATATATATATATATATATATTATATATACGGTTGCATAAATGTTAAATTTGACTATAAGGAATGTGAAAAAGAAGGAATGTTAATTTTTTTTCACCAGAAAATGGAGAATAATATTTTCATCACACGCACACACACACACACACACACACACACACACACACACACCACATACATATATATATATATATATATATATATATATATATATATATATATATATATATATATATATATATATATATATATTATGGATGGAGTGAAGTATCAGTATCGGCACATTTTTGGGTATCGGTATCGGCTAAAAATGGCCGATACCGATACCAGATCTCTTCTAACAGATATTTAGATACAGCGAAAATTTGCACTTTTGCGCTCTTAAAAATGTTGTTGAACGCAAATGCAAAAGCGCACATTTTTAAAATTTCACGCAAACGAAAAAGCGCAAATTTTTTACCTAAAGTGCTAATTGCGCTTATGCCCACCTCTGATATATATATATATATATATATATATATATATATATATATATATATATATATATATATATATATATATATATATATATATATATATATATATATATATATATATATATATATATATATATATATATTTATTTATTTATTTCAGATAAAAATTGAAGAAATGGAGCTTTCATTGGAAAATCTTTGTAGTATTCCATTTTTAGTTGAAATATTAAACCATCCTCACATCAAGAAGGAAATATTTTCTTTGCCCATAAATAAGGATAATTACGAGGAACGAGATGATGCTCTTCAGAGAGTAGTCACTGAATTGTTGAAAGACAGTAACCTATTGGTGAAGCGGAGTATTCCACGACATTTAATTCTTTATATTGGATTCGAAATGTTGAAATGGGCAGAATATTTACAAAAACATTTTGATTTGTCGTTTAAATTTAGTCAAAACTTTATAAACAGCTCCTTTTTCACATCAAAAGGATTAGTTGATGACGAAAAGGCAGCGAGACAACTGCTGAAGGAACCAAGTTTAAGTATTTTTTTGAAATACAAAATTGCATGCCAATATTTTCTGGAAGATACTATCCCACGTTTGTGGCAAGTATTAGAAAATAACGAACCAAATTTTAAAAGCTGGCTTAAAGAGCATGATCCCGAATCACCGGTAGTGATGTGGTATGATTACCTTAAGAAGATAAACTCTACGTCGGTGCTCAGCCAGAAAATTATAATACGTTATTTTAAGAAAAGAGTTTTCTCTTATGGATTAAAAAATAAAAATCTATCAGCAATTAAGTATAGTTACGGTCTAAAAGGGAGATCAAGAGAGAATAACACAGATGTAAAAATGGTAAGAAAACTTGTTTATAAATCTTATTCTCGTTATATGAATTCAGTAACTTCCGATTATAGACATTTCAGTTTATCAGTTGATGATCTCTTATGTACAAACTTTTTAGCTGATTGCAATATTGTTGTTTATTTTATTAGTTTGATGACCAAAAGAGAAGTAAAACTTTTTTTTAGAAATTTTGATCCTTCTTTTCGTATTCTTAGGTGGTATTTACTTTGGCCATATCAGTTTCATTTTATGGATTTAGCATATAAACTGTTTGAGAGTTTTCGTGAAGGTGATTATGTTATCCTAATGAGTTATATTATTGCGCTTTTTAGTGACAAATATCTAAGTCAGTTTTATAACTATCGTTTGTTACTAAGAGAGTATTGGATTAAGAGTCCATCTCACTTGAAGGAACAGACTATAAGCTCCGAATCAGGTATACCTGAATTTAGATATTATTTAATAAGGATGTTGTTCACTGTATCGAATTTTACAGATGACGATTTGGACCAATGTTAATTTAATTTTAAAAAATGCAAATTCTACTGACAAAAAGAAGATATTGCAGGCTCAAGGAGATCTCACCTGTCATGATTTGATATTTTCTCAAAGTAATTTTAGACTGGCTAATTTGTACTTAAAGACTCTGGATTTAGATCATGAGACTTTACAATCGTTTAAAAAAGATTTTGCCTTTAACAACTTCCATCATATAATGAAGAAGCAGAATGTAAGTTTATTTGATGAAATCTTTAAATGGGTTGTTGAAAGTGATGAAATTTATGATTTTAAAGATGAAATTTTACATCGTGTGACTCATTCTCATAAAATAGAATATTTTTTCCTTGTATTGAAGGAAGAAACTCGATTTTCTTTTCTGAATATGATTATAAAATGGTTTCTGAAAACTGATTTAAAAATAGAAGAATGGAAAGAGAATATTGTGTTTTCACCGTTCATCAATTATCAAGAACCCGAATGGTTTGATCAATATTTAAAATACCGTGGTTATTCTAACAAGGAAGCATCAGATATTAAGAGAGACTTACTATCCGAAAGGTTACCTGAAATTGCTAGGACATTTTTGAATTTCAGAAATGTGGAAAACCTTTATAACATTATTAAAAATATATATTTTTTGTGTCTATCTAAAAAAGAAAAATTTAAACAATTTATTAAACAGTTGCGTTCTTTTTACAAAGATTCTATTAAACAGAAAATATGTCTGTTATGTTTGAACAACAATTATGTTTATTGGAATGGAGAAGAAGCACCAATACTCTGTGAGCGTCATGGTACAAATGGATTTATTTCTAACAAGAAAATCAAGAGAATTTCTTCTTCTTTTACAAATGAAATTAATTTTCTAATTAAAAGACACGAAACGATATTGAAAAGAAATAAAATAAGTTAATTTTTTAAAACATAATAAATTTTTTGCTGGATGAAATAAATGTAAACTTCAGCACAATTTTTTTTCATTTTCTTTACCTTAGAATGGAATATTACATTTATTTTATATAATTGGAAAATAAAATTCAAAATATTTATAAAAAAAAAATGTTTATTTCAAAATAGTCAATGTGAAATGGTTATCTTTTTAATCAATCAGTGGTGTGAAAATTAATGAGTTTAATTAATGAAATTTAATGGTAGTTTTGCCTGCCATAATCTATGACTCTGGTTGCTACTTAAAAAAAAGTAAAAAAAAAAAAAAAATAATAATGATTAATAAAAATAAAAATGAAACGAGGCTGATGAAGATGGTGGTGATGCCATTCAAATCTACAGTCTCTGGTGAGGTCAACTAGATTTAAATCAATTGACCAGTTATAGAATGAAGTTGCATGTAATAACGTCTATAACATAAATATCATACAATAATTACTGTAAAGTTATCCAGACATGGAATTGCGTTTCACTGCTTAATATATATATATATATATATATATATATATATATATATATATATATATATATATATATATATATATATATATATATATATATATATATATATATATATATATATATATATATATATATATATATATATATATATATATATATATATATATATATATATATATATATATATATATATATATATATATATATATATATATATATATATATATATATATATATATATATATATATATATATATATATATATATATATATATATATATAACTTCGGTTGCGTAAATGTTAAATTTGACTATAAGGAATGTGAAAAAGATGGAATGTTAACTTTTTTTCACCAGAAAATGGTGAACAATATTTTCATCACACACACACACACACACACACATATATATATATATATATATATATATATATATATATATATATATATATATATATATATATATATATATATATATATATATATATATATATATATATATATATATATATAGGAGGATGTAGCGCAGTCCGAAGCGCCTACTGGGCTTAACCCACGAAGTGATTGGGTGGGATAGACCATTTCGTTTCACTCCGTTGCCCTTTGGTTCGTTCCTTTTGGCGTTTCATCTTCTCAGAGGTTCTCTAGTGTACCCTTGACTCACATTGGAGTCTCTGTACTCCCACAACCTTCCCCTTTCTTCCCACGTATCCGACAAATTTGCGTACACATACATTACCTTTTAAAATAAAAAACTATCACAATGGCGAAACAAAAACTACCTTGGAGAAGATTGGAGGGGCAGCTTCCAAACATAGTCCCTCATCCACTCCTTCCCTCATAACCACTTGGGAGTTGATGGCCTCCGGTGATGTGGTTGGTACCACCAAGACCTCTACGCCGACTTGCCCTGATGCACGGTCTTCTTTTTTTCATTAACTTCTACAACATTCGCGGTCTCTTTACTAATTTCCACTTTGTCGAACACCACCTCTCTTCTTCTAGACCTAATCTCTTGTTCTTAACTGAAACCCAGGTGTCTGAGTGCTCTTTCAACAAACCCTACTCTGTTTCCTCCTACTGTCTCTATCTTCGATTTTTAGCTAAAGGCGGATGTTGCGCATTTGTGCGCAATGATGTTGTCTGTTATCGTGTTTTTAATTTAGAGTTTTCTGAATTCTCTACTTTGTGGCTTAAACTTTCTTGCAACTTTGCATCATCATTAGGTGATTTCAATGTTCACCACCGCTAATGGTTTTCATCTAGTTCTCGTGATCCAGCTGGTGAACTCACCTGCGACTTTTCTATCCAGAACAACCTTGAGCAGTTGGTGCATCTTCCTATACGTATCCCTAATCGCCTTGGTGATGAACCCAACATATTTGATCTTTTCCTAACTTCTAATCCTTCCCTTATTCTCTTAAAACTTCTTCCCCCTCTGGGTTCATCCGATCACCTTCTTCTTATTTCTGTATCTTATTCTGACTCTTCAAGTCTTCCGCAAGAACGGCCTCCGCCTTCGGCGAGGAGACGCTTCTGGCATTTCGGTGCCACTAGCTGGTCTGACTTGCGGTTTTACTTTTCTGATTTCCCATGGAATGATTACTGTTTCTGTGGGAGGAGCATAAATGAGGTGATTCTCTTTGGCATGGAAGCGTACATTCCATATTCTTTCCTTTCTACAAAACCTAATAAACCTTGGTTTACCTCTGCTTGTTCTCGTGCTGTCCGCCGCAGGGATGCTGCTTCAGGGATTACCGTCGTCTTCAAATTCGAGAAACTCAAGCAACTTATATTTCATCCCAGAATGGTGCAAAATCTATTCTTCGTGACACTAAAAACTCATTTCTATGTAGAAGATGCAATAATCTTTCTGGTTCTTCTTGACGCCCTTTCTGGCATTTTGAAAAAAAATGTCAACTCTAACTTTGCTTCTCCCTCTTTTCCCCCTTTAGTATCTACCGTTTTACCTTCCTTAAAGCTGAACTCTTGGCTCAAACTTTTGCCTCCAATTCAACCTTAGACTATTCCGGAGCTATTCCTCCTCTTTCAACCCCCTCCAACTCATTCATGACTAAAATTGTAATTTCTTCTAAAGACGTCATTTCTGATCTCTCTGAGCTTAACACTAAAAAGGCGTACGGTCCTGATGGTATTCCTCATGTGGTTCTCAAAATTTTTGCTTCCGAGCTTGCATCCTGATTCGGTAAACTATTTCGTCTCTGTATTTCTAATTCGACCCTCAATTCCTGTTGTAAACGTGCGCTCATTCAGCCTGTGACTAAGAAGGGGGACCCCTCTCAGCCCTTTAACTATCGTCCTATTCTTTAACCTCCGTTCTTTCTAAAGTTTTCGAATCTATACTTAACAGGAAGATTTGGAAACATCTCAATTCTTCTACTCTTATTTCTGATTACCAGTATGGCTTTCGTAAGAAATGCTCTACTGGTGATCTTCATTTCCTTCTCTCTGACTCTTGGTCTTCCGCTCTTCGGCATTCCGGTGAGTCTTTTGCTGTCACGCTGGACATATCGAAAGCTTTCGATAGAGTCTGGAACAAAGTTTTGATTTCGAAACTTTCTGGTCGTTCTATAGCAGCTGTTGTAGATGGACACCGTTCATTCTTTAAATCTATTAATAGTGGTGTTGCTCAAGGATCTGTCCTATCCCAAACACTTTTTTTGTTTTTCATTAATAACCTTCTTTCTGTTGCTTCATCCCCTATCCACTCCTATGCCGATGACTCCACTCAATTCCTTTCAATTTGAAAGACACCTCTCCCAACATCAGTTAATAGATGCAAGGAGGGTAGCCTTGGAGCAACTGACCTCTAATCTTCCTCGTATTTCAAATTTTGGCGGAGAAAACATGCCCGCTTTCAATGCCTCAAAAACTCATTTTCTCCATCTTTCAACTCTACACAATCTTCCACACAACTATGATATCTTCTTCGAAAACACACAACTCAAACCTTCATTTCTCCTTAATTTTTTCGGTATTTCTTTTTTCGTGATCTTTCTTGGAAACATCACATTATTTCTCTCTCTAAACAAACTTCTAAGAGGTTAGATATTCTGAGGCGCCTTCAGAATCTCTTCACTCCACCCCAATTGCTTGCTCTTTACAAGGGTGTTGTTCCCCCCTGTATGGAGTATGCGTCACACATCTGGGGTGTTTTCACTCATACAGCTCTCCTTGAGAAGGCGGAGTCTAGGGCTTTTTATCTTATCAACTCTTCTGCTCTCATTAATTCTCTCCAGTCTCTTTATACTATCGTTATTGCAATGAACACTGCTCTTCTGAACTCTCCCGTTGCATACCTCCTCCGTTGAGAAGGGCTCGTGCGACACGCTTTTCTACACGATCACATCCTTTCTTGTCTAACCCTCCGACCTCAGACTTAAGCGTTATGCTCACTCTTACATGTACTTTACCATTAAAGTCTGGAATACACTCACTTCATCTATTTTCCAACTTCCTATGACTTACACTCCTTTAAACGCCGTGTATCGGGACATGTCCGCCTTTTAAATTGACCCGTTTCTGAATTGTTCCCTAACTCTGGTGGTAACTTGGTAGGCCTCTGGCCTTTGCCCACCAGAGGTAACATACTATATATATATATATATATATATATATATATATATATATATATATATATATATATATATATATATATATATATATATATATATATATATATATATATATATATATATATATATATATATATATATATATATATATATATATATATATATATATATATATATATATATATATAATATATATATATATATATATATATATATATATATATATATATATATATATATATATATATATATATATATATATATATATATATATATATATATATATATATATTCACGTGCAAAAAAAAATCAACATCCTTAGCACATTTTACTACGAGTAACATTAACTACTTTTTGAAGTACTGTATAACCAAAATAATAAAATTATATGGTTTGAAAGGTCACTTAAACTCCGTAAAATGAAGCCATTTTACCTGTCCAATCTTTTATAAAGATATGAATGGAAAATGAGGAAACGAAATGAAAAAGGAACAAATAAGTTCGGGTTTCAGCAAATAAAAGGTGGTAATGGAAGAACGAATATTTATACTTAATAACAAGTAGATTATTTATTCTCTATTCCCAATATTCCTAATAATTACTTTCATTCGGTTTTTCATGGGCATGATCAACATAACAATAAAATCTTGCGAAATATTTTATCACTCTTCTTCTGTCGCCTTTTTAAAGGTACCGTTGTGGCGCAAGAGCAAGAATTCCATTTTCCTAACTACACCATTCATCAACAGATTAAACAACTCAAACTCATTTCTCCCTTCCCTTCATTTCGTCCCATAGATACTTGATGGGGTTTAAGTCAAGACTGCATGCTATCCGTAGTATAACTAAAATATCAGTGTTCCCGAAGTTTTGACGTACAGTATGCGCGTTATTATTCATCGATACGAAGTCCTAGCTGTACCAGTGAGACGTCAGACCCCTTCTGTGAGGTCTATCATTCGGCCCACTAATGGAGGAGAGGTGATATTTCCCTTCTAAGAAAATACTAACTCAGACATGCAGAAACCTCTGCCGTAGCTGGTTCATTGATAAATAAAACATCCCGCTCTCCTGGTCTGCCGAAGACTTTCACTATTTCATCATTCTCATGAAGGGGAGGATCCAATTTTTAATTTTTTTTATTTGACCGATAAAGCTGAAAATTTCAGGGTATATGCATTTTTTCCTGCTGAAAACAGTCGATTTCTGACGTTTTTCTGAGTCTCTAAAGGTTTGGAAGTTATTTGGGCCTTTTCCCCCCCAAAAAAATAAATTTGAATAGCGGGTCAAACCACTGGTCAAAATGACCTAAAAATTTATCTGAACATTCTTATACCCAATTGAAAGAAACGCTAGCAACAGATTTTTGATACCTGCTTTAAAAAAAAATTATAGCACTGAATTTTCTTTTTCTTTTTTTTTTTCTTTTTTTTTTTTTAAGAATTTGGAAAAAAATTATTTAAAAAAAAACTATTTTAAAAATTATTATCTTTAAAAAATTATTTTAAAAAAAACTGCATCTCATAGAGGAGGGATAGGGCTACAACTTTTATTTAGTACATTATTAAATGCTATTTGTTTATTTCGATATGTAACTTCTCAAAATTTGGAAATTTTTGAAATTCCTTCAAAATGAGACTATATTTGAGAAGCTATATCAAGAAACCAACAAATAGCATTAAATAATGTATTAAATAAAAGTTGTAGAACTATCCATCCTCTTTACAATATTCAAAAATCAGGAAATCCTTAGAAGCAGTTTTTTTTAAATATATTTTTTTAAAATTTTTAAATTTTTTAAATTGAAAAAAAAATTGACAGCTAGTCTCAAGTAAGGGCATATAACTTATTTTCTGTAAAGCAAAGAACAAAATTCTTTTAGAAGCTTTTGTAGCCAATAGATTTCTAAATATACAATCCAAATTTTAGATCATTTTGGCCCCACCATCCACTTAAAGTTGGGGTAAATTTTTCAAAAAAAAACTTTTAAACCATTATAGGTACGTAAAAACGTTAGGAAGAGTTTTTTTCAGCGGTAAAAAAGCTGTACACACGGAAATTTTGAGGGAGAATCGGTTGAAATTTTTTTTCCAAATTGGATCCTTCCCTGAAGACAATCATGGACTCTTTAGAACAGAACAGTCCGCCACTATTCAAACGCGCAAAACAAAGCCAAGATTGTCGGTGCACTATAGTCAACTGAAGTCCGTTTGTTGGTTGATGGAGAATCAAGTTTCTCTAAGCAGTCTTCATATCACTGCTCATTCAATAAAATCAGTCAACACATGTTTCAAAACTTATATTTCAGATGCACAACGGTGAGAAATCGGTTGTGCGAAGACCTCGATACAATACACCGGTGAGAAATTGGTTGTGCAAAGACCTCGATACAATGAAGTGGTTCTTGTGCCGCCGTTGCCCGACCTCTTTCTTAAGAAACCTTTTGTAAATATGAGGAACAACTGAGTGACTTACATTTCCTTGTCTAGCCACAAGCTGGATAAGGCATGTGCGAAAAAAAAGCAACTAGTTGAGTGGCTTCATTTGGCTTCAGTTTCTCGAGAAACCGGATGGACGGAGTTATAAGGGCACGAGCGGTAACACAATTTATCAAGAATACAGTTTCTTTCACTATCATCTTTTCTATACTAATATTCAGATTTCCTTTGTTCTTTTTTATCTTTTGTTTCCTCACAGTCTTTTTCCTTCCCAGGCAAACGGAAAAGGAGTCACTTTCAAGCCATATATCATTTCAGTACATCATAAAATAGTTGTTATTCAAAGAAAAATGTAAGAGGTAGATCGATTTCTTTGCTAGTGAGGATATATATATATATATATATATATATATATATATATATATATATATATATATATATATATATATATATATATATATATATATATATATATATATCATTTTAACCTTTCCCACTCTCTTGTGGTGGTGCCTGCCACAGTTCCTTCATAAACGCACGCACACATGCCCCCTAACACTAACTCATACTAACCCCCGCCATCTATCTCCCTCTGTTCTCCGCAACTCTCCTTCCTTCGTCTAAACTTAAACCTCTTTCTCCTATAATCTCCCTCACTTCATCCATCCATCTCCACTTTTTCCTTTCTCTCTCTCTCTCTACTCCCTTCCACCTCGGATCTAAGTACCCTTCCTACCATCCAATCCTGTCTACATACATGTTCAAACTACCTTAATACACCCTCCTCTGCCTTATCAACCATTCCCCTCCTCCATCCATACATCTCCCTTATTCTATGGTTTCTAATCCTATCTACTCTTCTCAAACAACATGTCGCTCTCAACCCTTAATTTCGAGCAAATTCAAACTTTTTCTCGCCTGAGCGATCATAATCCATGTTTCACTTCCACTCATTACAAATAGCAAACATATACACTCAAACATTCTTACTTTAACCAGTTACGCTGTCTAAAAAATTTTCATTTTACTAAACTTTTGCAGCTTAGTTTTGTTTTTTATTGTTCAGTACTTTTATTTGTTTTTATATTTTATATATATATATATATATATATATATATATATATATATATATATATATATATATATATATATATATATATATATATATATATATATATATATATATATATATATATATATAGCGGGGATGAAGTATGTGAATGATTTGTTGCATATTTGGTTAATTTAAGCATGTTGTGGCTATGGGACCTATATATATATATATATATATATATATATATATATATATATATATATATATATATATATATATATATATATATATATATATATATATATATATATATGGGGGAGGGAAGTAGCGCTCCCGAGGCGATGAGATTACCCCCCATTGGGTATATGGGATGTTAAGGGTATTTCCCATCTCATCCCAGTGCCCAATGGTTCGTTCCATTTCGCTCTCATCTTATTCTATATTGGAGTAAATTCTCCTTCGCACACACAGAACATTAATACAGACACCCTTTAAAAAACATAAAAAATAAAAAAAAAACTAAATGATGGCCTCAACAAAAGTAGCCTCGGAGAAGCCCCGGGGGGCGGCTTCCAAATATAGCTCCTCATCCACCCCTTCCCCATCACCACTTGGGAGTTGGTGGCCTCCGGTGATGGGGTTGGTGCCATCAGGACACAGCTGCGGGCTTGTCCTGATGCACGGTCTATTTTTTTCATTAATTTCTGCAACATTCGCGGTCTGCATTCTAATTTCCACTTTGTTGAACATCACCTCTCTTCTTCTAGACCTCACCTCTTATTTTTGACCAAAACTCAGATGTTTGAGCGTTCTGATAATAAACCTTATTCTGTTTCCTCCTACTGCCTCTATCCTTAATTTTGAGCCATTTTCGGATGTTGCGCATACGTGTGTTACGATGTCGTTTGTTTTCGTATCTCTAAGTTGGGGTCTTCCGAATTTTCCACCTTATGGCTTAGGCTCTCTTGCCATTCTACGACTAAATTCCTTTGTTCAGTTTATTTATCTCCTAATTCTACTGACTATCCTAAATTATTCGACTATTCATTCTCTCTTCTTCTCCTTTCTCTGAAATCACCATTTTAGGTGATTTCAATGTCCAGCACCGCCAATGGCTTTCTTCTAGTTCTCATGATACAACTGGTGAACGTACCTTCCATTTCGCTATCCAAAATGACCTTGAGCAGTTGGTGCAGCTCCCTACTCGTATCCCTGATCGTCTTGGAGATGAACCCAACATTCTAGAACTTTTCCTAACTTCTAAGACTTCTCCTTCTTCGATTTCCCGTGGAATGATTATTGCTTCCATGGGAGGGGTCCTCGGAGTGTGCAGAACGCATTACAGAGGTGATTCTCTCGGGCATGGAGGCATACATTCCATATTCTTTCCCTTCTACTAAACCTAACAAACCTTGGTTTAACTCTGCTTGTTCTCGTGCTATTCGCAGCAGGGATGTTGCCTTCTGGGATTACCGTCGTCTTCAAACTCCCGAAATTTATGCTAGTTATATTTCATCCCGGAATCGTGCAAAATCTATCCTTCGTAACACTAAAAACTCATTTCTCCGTAGAAAATCCAATAATCTTCCTGGTTCCTCTTCTTCACGTTCTATCTGGCATTTTGCAAAAAATGTCAACTCTAACTTTGCTTCTTTCTCTTTCCTTCCTTTAGTATCTTCCGACGGCACAACTGCTGTTTTACCTTCTTCTAAAGCTGAACTCTTCGCTCAAACCTTTGCTTCTAACTCAACCTTAGACGATTCCGGAGCTATTCCTCCTCCTTCAACCTCTTTTAACTCATTTATGCCTAAAATTATAATTTCTTCTAAAGATGTCCTTTCTGCTCTCTCTGAACTTAAAACAAAGAAGGCGTACGGTCCTGATGGTATTCCTCCTGTGGTTCTCAAAACTTGTGCTTCCGAGCTTGCACCCTGCCTTGGTATACTACTTCGCCTTTGTCTTTCCACTTTGACCTTCTCTTCTTGCTGGAAACGTGCGCTCATTCAGCCTGTTCCGAAGAAGGGGGATCCCTCTCAACACTTTAATTACCGTCCTATTTCTTTAACCTCCGTTCTTTCTAAAGTTGTCGAATCTATCCTAACAGGAAGATTTGGAAACATCTCAATTCTTCTAATCTTATCTCTGATTGCCAGTATGACTACCATAAGAAGCGCACCGGTGATCTTTCCCTTCTCTCTGACTCTTGGTCCTCCGCTCTTTGGTGTTTCGGTGAATCCTTTGCTATCGCGCTGGACATATCGAAAGCTTTCGATAGGGTCTGGCACAAAGCTTTGATTTCTAAACTTCCCTCTTTCTGTATATATCCTTCTCTCTGTGATCTTCTCTCTAATTTCCTGTCCGGTCGTTCCATAGCAACTGTTGTTCTTCCTTTAAATCTATTAATAGTGGTTGAGAGAGCTGAACAGAACATGCTGAGGTGGTTTGGGCAAAGAATGATGGGTGATTGGCTAAAAAGGTGTTTATATCGGAAGTTGAAGGTGTTCGAGGTAGGGGGACACCTAAGGGAAGTTTGGTAAGTGGGGTCAAAGAGTTATTGAGGGATAGAGGGCTGGGATGGGAGGAGGGCATTTGGTTGATGGGGTACAGGAATGAATGGAAAAGATTTTTTTAGGGATGAATGCTGTTAACAGTTGTGGCTTGTGGTAGTCAATACCCCACGTTTGTGGGAAAGGTTGTGAGTATATATATATATATATATATATATATATATATATATATATATATATATATATATATTATATATATATATATATATATATATATATATATATATATGATTAAATGATGCAAGTACGTTTATTTATAAAGGTAGCGAGCTAAAAAATTAATCATTAAACTATAAAAAAAATGAAAATTTTTAGAGACTCGGGTCTAAAATAGTAATTTTTGAAACCAAGTTACTAAATAAAGTCGCTCTCTCCTGCTCCGTCGCTCTGTGCCGAAGTTCTGAAGAATTACATTTCAAGAAGCAAGTCTCAGTCGTGATTCCTAGAGGAAAAGCCGAAGCATTATTAAAATTTTAATATTTCAAAATTCGTAGTAGAAAGAGAGAAGTGACAGGAGGCAAAAACGGTTGCTCATGATGCGTTTTGCCTTATAAGATATTTTTCCCTTCGAAAATAATCTCCGATACATCGTAAAATGGACTTAAAAGTTTTCAGATTTTGAAAAAAACTTTGCTCATGTCGGAAAAGTTTATTTTTTCTCATTTTCTGGGAGATTGTGATCAAAATTAAGTTATACTGCCTTACCTCCATGAAAATGCTGAAAAAATAACAAAAATTCAAAAAAATTCTCAATTCCTACAGAAGTTGACCCTCATTTGGCGTTAATTAAAGGCCTGAAAAATTGAGTTCAAAGAGTTATTTCTGTTTCAGATGAATGAGTATAAGTCGATTCTCTTAAGTTTTAATAGGTGAAAGGCTGTGAAACCATTTTAAGTTTATCCTCTGAAATATTCCGATCAAAGTTTGTGTAAGTTTTTAAATTCATATAACTTTCTTATTAATAGATAGATCGGCTTGAATTTTTGAGTCCATGAGGATTTGAACCTCTGATTCCAAATCTGTAGTTTTCGAGTTAAAGTCCGTCAAAAAGACCAAGGTGGTTTGTCGTACTTTCTGAGCATACAAAAGAAGACGCCAACCGTGCCCATGAGAAACCGAATAGAAGTAATTATTAGGAATATTGGGAATAGAGAATAAGTAATCTTAAGTTCTTCCATTATCACCTTTTATTTGCTGAAACCCAAATTTATTTATTCCTTTTTCATTTCGTTTCCTCATTTTCCATTCATATCTTTAAAAGATTGGAAAGGTAAAATGGCTTCATTTTAACGGAGTTTAAGTGATCTTTCAAACCATATAATTTTTTTGGGGTTATACAGTACTTCAAAAAGTTGTTGATGTTACTCATAGTAAAATGTACTACGTATGTTGATATTTTTTTTTTTTTTGCACGCTGATATATATATATATATATATATATATATATATATATATATATATATATATATATATATATATATATATATATATATATATATATATATATATATATATATATATATATATATATATAGTATGTTACCTCTGGTGGGCAAAGGCCGGAGACCTACCAAGTTACCACCAGAGTTAGGGAACAATTCAGAAAACGGGTCAATTTAAAAGGCGGACATGTCCCGATACATGGCGTTTAAAGGAGTGTAAGTCATAGGAAGTTGGAAAAATGGATGAAGGGAGTGTATTCCAGACTTTAATAGTAAAGTACATGTAAGAGTGAGCATAGCGCTTAAGTGTGAGGTCGGAGAGAGAGTTGGACACAGAAAAGATGTGATTGTGTAGAAAGGCGTGTCGTACGAGCCCTTCTCAATGGAGGAGGTATGCAACGGGAGAGTTCAGAAGAGCAGGGTTCATTGCAATAGCGATAGTATAAAGAGACTGGAAAGAATTAGTGAGAGCAGAAGAGTTGATAAAACGAAAAGCCCTAGACTCCACCTTCTCAAGAAGAGCTGTATGAGTGAAACCACCCCAAAAGTGTGACGCATACTCCATACAGGGGCGAACAATACCCCTGTAAAGAGCAAGCAACTGGGGTGGAGTGAAGAAATTTTGAAGGCGCCTTAGAACACCTAACCTCTTAGAAGTTTGTTTATAGAGAGAGAAATAGTGTGATCTTTCCAAGAAAGATCACGAGAAAAAAAAACACCGAAAATATTAAGGAGAAATGAAGGTTTGAGTTGTGAGTTTTCGAAGAAGATTTCATAGTTGTGTGGAAGATTGTGTAGAGTTGAAAGATGGAGAAATTGAGTTTTTGAGGCATTGAAAACGAGCATGTTTTCTCCGCCAAAATTTGAAATACGAGGAAGATTAGAGGACAGTTGCTCCAAGGCTACCCTCCTTGCATCTATTAACTGATGTTGGGAGAATTGTCTTTCAAATTGAAAGGAATCATGCAGAGTGGTGTCATCGGCATAGGAGTGGATAGGAGATGAAGTAACAGATAGAAGGTTATTAATGAAAAACAGAAAAAGTGTTGGGGATAGGACAGATCCTTGAGCAACACCACTATTAATAGATTTAAAGAATGAACGGTGTCCATCTACAAAAGCTGCTATAGAACGACCAGAAAATTTCGAAATCAAAGCTTGGTGTCAGACTCTATCGAAAGCTTTCGATATGTCCAGCGCGACAGCAAAAGACTCACCGGAATGCCAAAGAGCGGAAAACCAAGTGTCAGAGAGAAGGGAATGAAGATCACCAGTAGAGCGTTTCTTACGAAAGCTATACTGGCAATCAGAGATAAGAGTAGAAGAATTGAGGTGTTTCCAAATCGAAAACTTAAGAAAGAACTGAGGTTAAAGAAATAGGATGACAGTTAAAGGGCTGAGATGGGTCCCCCTTCTTAGGCACAATTTGAATGAGCGCACGTTTCCAACAAGAAGGAAAGGTCGAAGAAGAAATACAGAGACGAAATAGCTTACCGAATCAAATTTTGAGAACCGCAGGAGGAATACCATCAGGACCGTACGCCTTCTTTGTGTTGAGTTCAGAGAGAGAGAGCAGAAATGACGTTTTTATAAGAAATTACAATTTTCGTCATGAATGAGTTAGAGGGGGTTGAAAGAGTAGGAATGGCTCCGGAATCGTCTAAGGTTGAATTGGAGGCAAAAGTTAGAGCGAAGAGTTCAGCTTTAAGGAAGGTAAAGCGGTAGATACTAAAGGTGGAAAAGAAGAAGAAGCAAAGTTAGAGTTGACATTTTTTGCAAAATGCCAGAAAGGGAGTCAAGAAGAACCAGAACGATTAGTGCATTTTCTACGGAGAAATGAGTTTTTAGTGTCACGAAGAATAGATTTGCACAATTCCGGGATGAAATATAAGTTGCGTGAGTTTCTGGAGTTTGAAGACGACGGTAATCCTTGAAGCAGCATCCCTGCGGCGGATAGCACGATAACAAGCAGAGTTAAACCAAGGTTTATTAGGTTTTGTAGAAGGGAAAGAATATAGAATGTACGCCTCTATGCCAAAGAGAATCACCTCGTTTATGCGCTCAGAACATTCAGAGGGACAGCTCCCACGGAAACAGTAATCATTCCATTGGAAATAAGAAAAGTACAACCGCAAGTCAAACCAGCTAGTGGCACCGGAATACCAGAAGCGTCTCCTCGCCGAAGGCGGAGGCCTTTCTTGCGGAAGACTTGAAGAGTCTGAATAAGATACAGAAATAAGAAGAAGGTGATCGGATGAACCCAGAGGAGGAAGGAGTTTAAGAGAATAAGGGAAGGATTAAAAGTTAGGAAAAGATCAAGTATGTTGGGTTCATCATCAAGGCAATTAGGGATACGGGTAGGGAGATGCACCAACTGCTCAAGGTTGTTTTGGATAGAAAAGTCGCAGGCGAGTTCACCAGCTAGATCACGAAAGCTAGATGAAAACCCTTAGCGATGGTGAACATTGAAATCACCTAATGATTTTGGAGAAAGGAGGAGAAAGTATGTGTCCTATTTTGGAGTTAAGATAGTCGAAAATTTTTTTATAGTCATTACAATTAGGAGATAAATAGACAGAACAAATGAATTTAGTTGTAAAGTTGCAGGAAAGTTTACCCACAAAGTAGAGAATTCAGAAAACTCTAAATTAAAAACACGAGAACAGACAACATCATTGCGCACATATGTGCAACATCCGCCTTTGGCTGAAAATTTAGGATAGAGACAGTAGGAGGAAACAAAGCAAGGTTTGTTGAAAGAGCACTCGGACACCTGGGTTTCAGTTAAGAACAAGAGATAAGGTCTAGAAGAAGAGAGGTGGTGTTCGACAAAATGGAAATTAGTAAAGAGACCGCGAATGTTACAGAAGTTAATGAAAAAAGAAGACCGTGCATCAGGGCAAGTCGGCTTCAAGATCTTGGTGGCACCAACCCCATCACAGGAGGCCACCAACTCCCAAGTGATGATAGGGGAAGGAGTGGATGAGGGACTATGTTTGGAAGCTTCCCCTCCAATCTTCCCCAAGGCAGCTTTTCGTTTCGCCATTGTGATAGTTTTTTATTTTAAAAGCTAATGTATGTGTACGTATATTTGTCGGATACATGGGAAGAGAGGGGAAGGTTCTGGGAGTACAGAGACTCCAATGTGAGTCAAGGGTACACTAGAGACCCTCTGAGAAAATGAAACGCCCAAAGGAACGAACCAAAGGGCAATGGAGTGAAACGGAATAGTCTAGCCTACCCAATCACTTCGTGGGTTAAACCCAGTAGGAGGTACTTTCATCGCTTCGGACGGCGCTACATCCTCCCCTATATATATATATATGTGTGTGTGTGTGATGAAAATATTGTTCACCATTTTCTGGTGAAAAAAATTAACATTCCATCTTTTTCATATTCCTTACAGTCAAATTTAACATTTACGCAACCGAAGTTATAATATATATATATATATATATATATATATATATATATATATATATATATATATATATATATATATATATATATATATATATATATATATATATATATATATATATATATATATATATATATATATATATATATATATATATATATATATATATATATATATATATATATATATATATATATATATATATATATATATATATATATATATATATATATATATATATATATATATATATATATATATATATATATATATATATATATATATATATGCAGTGAAACGCAATTCCATAAATGTCTGGATAACTTTACAGTAAGTATTGTGTGATATTTATGTTGTAGACGTTATTACATGCAACTTCATTCTATAACTGGTCAATTGATTTAAATCTAGTTGATCTCATCAGAGAATGTAGATTTTAATGACGTCACCACCATCATCATCGGCCTCGTTTTTTTGTTTTTTTAATAATTATTATTATTATTATTATTATTTTTTTTGAGTAGCAATCCGAGACATAGCTTATGGCAGGCAAAATTACCATTAAATTTCATTAATTAAACTCATTTATTTTCACACCACTGATTGATTAAAAAGATAACCATTTCACATTGACTATTTTGAAATAAACATTTTTTAATAAATATTTTGAATTTTATTTTCCAAGTATAAAATTAATGTAATATTCCATTCTAAGGTAAAGTAAATGAAAAACTTTGTGATGAAGTTTACATTTATTTCATCCAACAAAAAATTTATTATGTTTAAAAAAATTAACTTATTTTATTTCTTTTCAATATCGTTTCGTGTCTTTCAATTAGAAAATTAATTTTATTTGAAAAAGAAGAAGAAATTCTCTTGATTTTCTTGTTAGAAATAAATCCATTTGTCCCATGAAGCTCACAGAGTATTGGTGCTTCTTCTCCATTCCAATAAACATGGTTATTGTTCAAACATAACAGACATATTTTCTGTTTAATAGAATCTTCGTAAAAAGAACGCAACTGTTTAATAAATTGTTTAAATTTTTCTTTATTAGATTGACACAAAAAATATATATTAATGTTAATGCTACAAAGGTTTTCAACATTTCTGAGATTCAAAAATGTCCTAGCAATTTCAGGTAACCTTTCGGATAGTAAGTCTCTCTTAATATCTGATGCTTCCTTGTTAGAATAACCACGGTATTTTAAATATTGATCAAACCATTCGGGTTCTTGATAATTGATGAACGGTGAAAACACAATATTCTCTTTCCATTCTTCTATTTTTAAATCAGTTTTCAGAAACCATTTTATAATCATATTCAGAAAAGAAATTTGAATTTCTTCCTTCAATACAAGGAAAAAATATTCTATTTTATGAGAATGAGTAACACGATGTAAAATTTCATCTTTAAAATTGTCAATTTCATCACTTTCAACAACCCATTTAAAGATTTCATCAAATAAACTTACATTCTGCTTCTTCATTATATAACGGAAGAAGTCAAATACAAAATCTTTCTTAAAAGTTTGTAAAGTCTCATGATCTAAATCCAGAGTCTTTAAGTACAAATTAGCCAGTCTAAAATTACTTTGAGAAAATATCAAATAATGACAGGTGTTATCTCCTTGAGTCTGCAATATCTTCTTTTTGTCAGTAGAATTTGCATTTTTTAAAATTAAATTAACATTGTCCAAATCGTCATCTGTAAAATTCGTTTCAGTGAACAACATCTCTATTAAATTAAATCCAAATTCAGGTGTACCTGATTCGGAGCTTATAGTCTGTTCCTTCAAGTGAGATGGACTCTTAATCCAATACTCTCTTAGTAACAAACGATAATTATAAAACTGACTTAGGTATTTGTCACCTAAAAGCGCAATAATATCATACATTAGGAAAACATAATCATTTAAAAGAAAAATCTTAAACATTTTATATGCTAAATCCATAAAATGAAACTGATATGGCCAAAGTAAATACCAACTAACAACACTAAAAGATGGATCAATAATTCTAAAAAAATGTTTAAATTCTCTTTTGGTCATCAAACTAATAAAATAAACAACAATATTGCGATCAGCTAAAAAGTTTGTACATAATAGAACATCAACTGATAAGCTGTAATCTCTATAATCGGACGTAACCGAATTCATATAATCAAGATAAGATTTATAAACAAGTTTTCTTACTATATTTATCTCTGTGTTAGTTTCTCTGGATCTCCCTTTTAGACCGTAACTATACTTAATTGCTGATAGATTTTTATTTTTTAATCCATAAGAGAAAACTCTTTTCTTAAAATAACGAGTTATAATTTTCTGACTGAGCACCGACCTAGAGTTTATCTTCTTAAGGTAATCATACCACATCACTACCGGTGATTCGGGATCATGCTCTTTAAGCCAGCTTTTAAAATTTGGTTCGTTATTTTCTAATACTTGCCACAAACGTGGGATAGTATCTTCCAGAAAATATTGGCATGCAATTTTGTATTTCAAAAAAATACTTAAACTTGGTTCCTTCAGCAGTTGTCTCGCTGCCTTTTCGTCATCAACTAATCCTTTTGATGTGAAGAAGGAGCTGTTTATAAAGTTTTGACTAAATTTAAACGACAAATCAAAATGTTTTTGTAAATATTCTGCCCATTTCAACATTTCAAATGTTTTTGAATCCAATATAAATAATTAAATGTCGTGGAATACTCCGCTTCACCAATAGGTTACTGTCTTTCAATAATTCATTGACTACTCTCTGAAGAGCATCTTCTCGTTCCTCGTAATTATCCTTACTTATGGGCAAAGAAAATATTTCCTTCTTGATGTGAGGATGGTTTAATATTTCAACTAAAAATGGAATTCTACAAAGATTTTCCAATGAAAGCTCCATTCTCGCAAATTTTATCTGAAATAAATAAATAAATAAATAAATAAATATATATATATATATATATATATATATATATATATATATATATATATATATATATATTATATATATATATATATATATATATATATATATATATATATATATATATATATATATATATATTAGGTGGGCATAAGCGAAAGAGCGCAATTTGCACTTTAGGTAAAAAATTTGCGCATTTACGTTTGCGTGAAATTTTGAAAATGTGCGCTTTTTCATTTGCGTTCAACATTTTTAAGAGCGCAAAAGAAGAAGAACACAATGCCCTTTGCCTACTTAAATATCGCCGTTGCATTTCCTACATATTAAACATCTTGGCTACTAGGGATGTTTCGAAAGTTCCTCGCTTCAGGTCCTCTGGTGCCAAGGATCCATCTAATAAGACACTTGCCAAAGCACAGGCATTATGGAATGCCCAAAATAGGAAAACTACAACTGCTGCGAGAATCAAGAAGGAGTTGGGAACAAAGCTTAAAACACCAAGTATTACTCTCTGGAAGTCCCTATAAAATTCTATGATAGACCTGCTCAAAAACCTTGATGGTTGCATTTCACAAATCAACAACATTTGCATGGAAAAAAAGCCTTGTCTTCCAGTATTTAATAAAACTGATAAAGAGGTAATTGCTGAGTACATCGAAATAATGACGCCTATTGCTGTTAGAATGGATATGTTGCAGGATGAAAAGAATGCGTGTGTGAGAGTTCTATTGCCTAACCTCTTCTTCCTCAAGACAATCTCGTGAAAATGCAACGAGAGGTGCAAAAATTTAACTATGCCAAAAACTTAGTCAACTACTTGCTAAAGCAACCAAAGCCAAACAAAGGGAAAGAAAAGGGCTTTGAACCGAGGTTCAACAGTATCTTTGATGATTTTGATTTGTTTATGCAACAGTCCAGCACCTTCACTTCAAACTCGGAGTGGTACGTAGGTTGAATGAGGGGAAGTACCCAGCTGCGAAGATAAGGATATTGAAGGAAATAAAGTGCAAAATTGCATCGAATTTAACCCCTCCACTTCAAGGCACTGAGGTGGTGGGGCTGACTCTGAAATTGGCATATTTAAGGAGAGATATTTTTCTAATTTGGAGCAAACTTTAAGCATCTCTTGTATATATATATTAGAGGTGGACCGGATATCCGCATCCGCATCCGCAACTGCGGATATCCGCATCATTTTTCCAATATCCGCATCCGCGGATATCCGCAATTGAATATCCGCAACCGCATCTGCCTCCGCGGATAGTAAAAAATTATAAGTAAATTATGAGTTCAGCTGAATCATGCTTGTCAGATGTGATACCACTTGTTTCAACATTGAAAGTTGTGTTAACAAATGTTATTAAGTCTAAGGGAGTTTCAAGGATGACTGAAACATTAATGAAGGAGATGAACGACTGATTTGAAAACCTGGAAAATGATGATGCCTATACAATTGCAACCTTTTTAGATCCGAGGTACAAAACAAAATTTTTTAAACCACTTGTTTCTCAGAATGTTAAAATCAAATTAGGATGCTTATGCGATGAGATGATAGAAACAGCTAAAATAACGCATTTCAAGAAAAAGCAAAAGCTCTCAGATACAAAAGAAACAAAATCTGTTAGCTTAAGCATTGCTAAATCAATGAAAGATCTTCTAGCTTCCAGCAGCGATGAAGAATCACAGTCAGAAGTGTCAAAGGATACAATATCGATTATTGAAAATTATCTGAAACTCCCACGTTTGGAGGCAGATAAATACCAACTGGTTTGGTGGAGAGATAATTGCAAAAGTTTCCCTTTTCTTGCTGAGCTGGCAAGGACTTATTTAGCATGTCCTTCAACTAGTGTTGCTAGTGAGCGTCTTTTCAGTTGTGCAGGCCTAATTTACGACGAAAAGCGAACCAAACTTTCACCTGAAAGAGCCCAAAAGCTTTTATTTCTAAAAAATAACTTGCCAATTATTAACTTCAAATGGAATATGTGAAACTGTGAAGTGTGAAGGTAATACTGAATTACTGGCTATATATATATATATATATATATATATATATATATATATATATATATATATATATATATATATATATATATATATATATATATATATATATATATATATATATATATATATATATATATATATATATATATATATAACCTTTTTCCAAATGGGTTAAGGTTGGGGAAAGAGGTTGGTGGGGTGTTCAAGAGTTGGGTCCCCGTCCCACACCCTGGTAACATAGATTCTGGATATTATATTTGAAATTCCAAAAATCTATGGCAAAACTTTAAAAAATTAAACTATCCGCATCCGCATCCGCATTTGCGGATATCCGCAATTGAATATCCGCAACCGCATCCGCATCCGCGGATAGTAAAAAATTACTATCCGGTCCACCTCTAATATATATATATATATATATATATATATATATATATATATATATATATATATATATATATATATATATATATATATATATATATATATATATATATATATATATATATATATATATATATATATATATATATATATATATATATATATATATATATATATATATATATATATATATATATATATATATATATATATATATATATATATATATATATATATATATATATATATATATATATATATATATATATATATATATATATATATATATATATATATATATATATATATATATATATATATATATATATATATATATATATATATATATATAATATATGCCAGAATTCAGTTTGAGCTAGCTACATATTTAATAAACTACTTAATTTTCGTAAAAAAGGATTACAGTTTTAGAATCCTTGTCGAATTTCAGGTAGGAAACATTGGGAAATAAAAAATAAATTCTTATAATAATAAAGTTTATATAAGTAAAGTTTACTTATTTTTAACTCTCGCGAGAATCGTACGTCTAGCAATGTCCTTTTTTTCAATTTTTTCGAAACTGCAAAAAATGGGAAATACCCCAAATCGTCGACAGGAAAAGTTGTCTACAGTATCATCATCACTCACGGGTTGGGGGGGTACGGGGGACAGAGCCCCCAGTAAACAAATGTTCGGTATAACACCGAATTTAAGTTTGTTACGTCATCAGTTGTCGTTTGTTACGTCATCAGTTGTCGTACAAAACCATTTTTTTGTTTTGTTTTTTTAAAATTTTTTTTCAAACATTTTACACTTTTCCTACCTGAAATTCGACAAGGATTCTAAATATATAATCCTTTTATACGTACGTTAAGTAGTTTCTGAAATATGTAGCTAGCTCAAACTGAAGTCTGACCATATATATATATATATATATATATATATATATATATATATATATATATATATATATATATATATATATATATATATATATATATATATATATATATATATATATATATATATATATATATATATATATATATATATATATATATATATTTGAAAACATCAGCATTTAATAATTTAAATTTCCTGCTGGAAGATATAAGACTGAGAATTTTAGTAGTGTTGTCATCTTTATCCAAAAGAGCAACCCCTTTCTTGGCCTTTGTAAAGTCTAGTGATAACGATGCTCTTGTCATTACGAAGTTTCTTTAAAATACATATGTCTTTAAAAAGATATAAATAGGAGAATTTTTTTTTTTTCTAGAATGGAATTTATAGAAAAATCTTGTATGTAACTTGTTGTTGTTCAAAGAACTGAAAGAAGCGAAGAGTAAGACAAAGTTTTTCAAACATAAGAATATATATATATATATATATATATATATATATATATATATATATATATATATATATATATATATATATATATATATATATATATATATATATATATATATATATATATATATATATATATATATATATATATATATATATATATATATATATATATATATATATATATATATATATATATATATATATATATATATATATATATATATATATATATATATATATATATATATATATATATATATATATATATATATATATATATATATTATATATATATATATTATCCTCCGGTGGGAAAAGGCCAGAGGCCTACCAAATTCCACCGGAGTTGGGAAAGATCTATATCATGGTCGATGGAGGCCGACGTGTCCAGATACACGGTGTTTGAAAGTATGCAAGTCAAAGGAAGTTGGGAAAACAGATGAAGGGAGTGTGTTCCAGACTTTACCAGTAGAGTATATGTAAGATTGAGCATAGCGGTTAAGTCTGGGGTCGGAGAGTTGGACAGAGAAAGGATGAGACTGTGTAGAAAGGCGTGTCGCACGAGCTCTTCTCAATGGAGGAGGTATGCGACGAGAGAGTTCAGAAGAGCAGTGTCTGTTGTAATAGCGATAGTAAAGAGAGAGTGACCCAACAATTTGACGGGCAGAAAGAGATTGAAGAGAGTTAGTAAGAGCAGGAGAGTTGATGAGACGAAATGCCCTAGACTACCTTCTCTCTCTCTCTCTCTCTCTCTCTCTCTATATATATATATATATATATATATATATATATATATATATATATATATATATATATATATATATATATATATATATATATATATATATATATATATATATATATATATATATATGGCCAAGCTCTCTCGCACTCTATTCACAAACTTACACTCTCTTTCTTCATTCACAGCAGAAGTAACAATTCGGCAGTCACCTTCCTCCTACTGCCGCAAGCCGGAGACATTCACCCAAACCCTTGTCCAGTCAAATTCCTTTGTCCCATATGCACTAAACAAATTTAAAACAATCAACCTTCTATCAAATGTACAAACTGCAACAAATGGATCCACAAAAACAAATGCTCCCCATTCAAAACATTACCTTGTCAAAACCACACATGTACTTGCTCAATCTGCAACCCCCCCAACAACGTCACTCATAACAAATAAAAACCAAAATATGACACAAATCAAAATTCTACAGATAAACATTAATGGCCTGCACAAAAATCATTCAGAAATACAGACATTCCTTTCCAAACATA
>SEYY01007589.1:0-27500 GCA_009176605.1 Armadillidium nasatum
TCTTATATAATATTTTCTGATATATTACAATAAATTGTTAATTTTTAGAGTGAGTTTAAAATAGTTTGATTGCTTCGTAATGGTAAAGGTAATCATTGTGGAAGATGAATCTTGATCTAGGCCACCTAAATATAGTATAAAGTACAAATCCAATATTACAACTTCCCATATATATATATATATATATATATATATATATATATATATATATATATATATATATATATATATATATATATATATATATATATATATATATATATATATATATATATAGAGGGAGCACACACTCCAGGGCTTCTATGTAAGCTACAACATGCAGTAACACAAGACATATGGCACCACAGATAAAGACTTGGCAACAACAGACAAGTATTTCTAATCCTTAACAAGCCAATATCAAAGTAAAAATATATTAAGTACTATGATGTTATGTTATAAAATTCAGTCAGACTTTACATTAGCAGCCATGCATAACTCAAAAACTACTAACCGTACATTAAAAAGGGTTATATTTTTGAATTCCTTGGGTAATTTGCAGTAAGAAAACTATAAATAAAAAAAAATATAATTTACAAAAATGTACGATAAGTTCATAATTAAAAAGTAGAACGTAAAAAAAACGAACATTTGTCTATGGGGGGCTCTGCCCCCTGTACCCCCGACCCGTGAGTGATTATACTGTAGACTACTTTTCCTGAAGACGATTTGGAGTATTTCCCATGTTTTCCAATTTCTAAAAAATTTTAAAAATAGTATTGCAAGGCATACAATTCATATAAGAATTTATTTTTTATTTCCCAATTTTTTTTATCTAAAATTTTATAAGGATTTCAAAAATATAATCATTTTTAATGTAAGATTAATACTTTTTGAGTTATGCATGGCTGCTAATGTAAAGTCTGGCCTAAAATTCTTCCTAGTGGTAATTTGTGAGGTCTCTTGCATAAATTTAATTTCAAGCCACTATCAGTGTGAAGTCAATATTTTTAAAGTGAGGTAGTGAGACCACTTAAATCACCCTCCACATAAAAATGTATCCAGGTTTATTCATTTGAATTTGGAGAGTAACTGGGTACATTATAATCTGATTTTCAATTTTATTTCTTGATATATTTATACTTTGTCAACATATAGTAAAAGTAAAAACAAGCATTTAAATTACCGTCATTTGACATATTTAGTACCCTATTAATATGGTTTGACAAATTTCCCATATATATATATATATATATATATATATATATATATATATATATATATATATATATATATATATATATATATATATATATATATATATATATAAAATATGGACTGACTAGGGCCCTAGTCCTGGCCCTGGCTAAAAACCAGGAAAAACCAGGGTTTATCTTCCAAGATTAAGCAAATTATACTTATTAAGGAGACATTCCAGTTTCAAATTTTTTAAAAATTTTCAGCAAATTTTTTTGATATTTTCAGATATATAGCTTTTTTCCCCTATAATAAAAGGCCATTTCTAGCGTTTTTGAGTAGTTTTTTTTTTTTAAATTTGACCCTTATTCAAATAATTACTCAGCCAAAACTACTTTTTTAGAATGCCTGAAATTTGAACTGTATATTCAGAATTCTATTAGCTACAAAAACTTCTAATAATTTTTTGTTCCCAGAGTTATAGGAAAATGTTCCAAGCCTAAAACTGACAAACTATCGAAAAAGATTTTTTTTTTTTTTTTTTTTTTTTTTTTTCAAAAAAAAAAAAATATATATATATAACTATAAAATTTCTTATTTTTGGTGGGTGTATAGAGGAGAGATGGGGATTCAAATTGCTCTATACTGTATTAAATACAATTCGTTGGTTTCGAGTATAGCCTCTCAAAAAAGGTCCATTTTTTACCAACTTTCAAAAATTCCTAAAGCTTGAGAGGCTATATCTTACGTCAAATAAATAGTATTTAACAATGTCAAATAAATAGTATTTAATAATGTCA
Organism: Armadillidium nasatum; assembly: GCA_009176605.1. Classification (NCBI taxonomy): domain Eukaryota; kingdom Metazoa; phylum Arthropoda; class Malacostraca; order Isopoda; family Armadillidiidae; genus Armadillidium; species Armadillidium nasatum. The sequence continues at coordinate 1,977 of SEYY01007589.1, forward strand.
AATACGTTATAGCCCTGTCCCTCCTCTAAACAATATCCAAAAATTAAGAAATTAGTAGGTAGCATTTTTTTAAAAAATTTTTTTCTCCAAAAGGGTACAATTTTTGTGAATGTTTTTTCAAGTGCTTATAATTTTTTTTTTTGTGGATGTGATATCAAAAATCTGTTCCCAGTATTACAAGAAATTAAGGGTAAGGTTATTCAGTTAAATTTTCAGCTTATGTGAACCAGTGGTTTGAACCCACTATTCATTTTTTTTGAACTTTGGATCCAAATAATTTTCAAACCGTTATAGACTCAGAAAATTCTTGAAATCAACTTAGAACTTTGGGAAAAATGCATATACTCTGAAAGTTTCAGCTCAGTTAAATTTTTAAGAAAATTATAAATAAAATATAAGAAAATTAATATTTTTTTCTTCTTTTTTTTCAATATTTTCTTTCTCTTTACTGTTTCTTTTGACCACTCCTTTTCTGTTAATGAATGTTCATCTTTGTGTTTTGATTTTAGATACCCCCATAAAGATTTGGTTGAAAAATTTTTACTCTGGGCACCCGTCGGTCATTTTCTAATTTCCTGGTAGTAGATGTTGCATTTAGCTATTTTGAGCCTATACTGAAACATTGTAAAGTACTCCCATACTGCTGAAGCTGATCTTTTTTCCATAGTGACTGTGACTAAAAGGATAAACAAAATAATAATTTTGAAATAATGTAGCTAAATGATACAAGTTTGATACATAGCAATAAAATGACAATATGTATAAATACAGGTTATATTGATAATTTTATATCTTACATTTTTTCAAACTTTACCTTAGGGTCTTACCTAGGTAAACCTATTGAATCACTATTGTGAATCAAAAAAAAAGAAAAAAAAAAATAAAAAAATTTGTTTTTTTTTTAAAAAACTTTTATATAAAATCAGTAATTTTCCGAATTTTTTTTTTTTTTAGAAAATCCATATAACCATTAATTTAAGTAAATGTTGGCTATTCTTCTCCTTCCTTATAATTAATTAAACCTCAATTAAATTTATATCTAATTTTTTAAGCTAATATTTCAGTGCTCTTGACTGCTTTACAAATTTTAGGCAACCCCTGCCAAATTTGGAGACCCTGGCCCCAAATTTCCAGCCCCTGTCGGGCCCCTATATATATATATATATATATATATATATATATATATATATATATATATATATATATATATATATATATATATATATATATATATATATATATATATATATATATATATATATATATATATATATATATATATATATATAATATATATATATATATAGTTAAAGGTTAAGAAGTTGTCTGACCTTTGATATATGGAAATATTGATATATCAAAATATCGATTTATCAATGCAAATTTTTTTACATTTTTATTATTATTTAGCTTTCATTTCACTTATGCACTATTTATATTATTATTATTATTATTATTATTATTATTATTATTATTATTATTATTCAGTTTTCTAGTGTACTTAGTTCAACTTATCATAACCTGAATGACTGACATTGCCATTTAATACATGCCTAACTGATAGATGGAATGTTGCCATGGGATACAGGCCTACTGCCTTATTATACCATATATATATATATATATATATATATATATATATATATATATATATATATATATATATATATATATATATATATATATATATATATATATATATATATATATATATATATATATATATATATATATATATATATATATATATATATATATATATATATATATATATATATATATATATATATATATATATATATATATATATATATATATATATATATATATATATATATATATATATATATATATATATATATATATATATATATATATATATATATATATATATATATATATATATATATATATATATATATATATATACCAATCTGTAGAACAAATTAAACCTATATCTTTAATATTGATCTTAAAATGAAAAAGTATAACCTGTCAGTAAACGAGAACTTATTACCAAAACTATTGAAATATTAAAATGTTGATTAAAATAGATATAAAAAATATCAACATATATATAATTTCAGACCACTTCTTAACCTAAGCCTTTTTTTTACAACTTTCATATGAGAGGATAGTTAAAAAAAAAAAAAAAAAAGTCTATATATAAAACAATCTCACTCCAGACTCTGAATCCAATTCTCCACCTCTGATTTAAAGACTTAAAAATATAAATTTCGTATTATATGTCTAACTTTCCTCATTTTCTGCTTTGTTCTGCAATTACTTCTCTGTACTGTTCCTTCAGATTATTTTAAAATAAAATATTAATTTCCTGTTTTAACTTTATGGGAGAATTCAAAAAATTTTTTTTTAATGTTTTCACAACTTGAACAAAGGTTTTTTAATAGAATTTTATTTTATACCCATGTTACTAGTCATTTATTTTGAGAGCGAGTAGAATTTAATTATTATGTTGGTACAGATAAAATTTAAGTTTCAAGTAATGAAAAGTAAGAAAAATAGATCAAAGTAATATTAAAAAGAAAAATGTCTCATAAAATATATTGAAATGGTTGTGGAGACCAAGTGAGAAAATTTTTTTTATCAGAAGTGTAAAAAGTTTAGAAAGTCTTTCGGTCTTAATTACTTTTATTTTTAAAATTCAATATATTTAATTTTGTACACTGTGTAATAAAGAATATATTTTTGTTTTCTAATAAAATATTTTCAGGAATAGATGCTAATCTGAATTATTTATTTAATCATAGAATTTAAAATTGTTTATTATAAAATTTTATTAAAAATAAATACTGATTTTATAATGGATTTCAAGCATGAAACTGAAATTAAGGATGAGATTTTAGAATTTACCGAAGATGATAGAAAGATCACCCATTGCTTAGATCAAGTTTTAAGAAATGACGAACTTCAGGTATGAAAAATTATTATTAATTGATTTATAGTTCTAAAGATAATTGACATATTATAGAAATTACAAATACATTTATTTATCTCTTAATGTTATTGTGATTTGATTGATAAAAACTATTATTGGTATGACAAAGGTTTTTAAAGGTTTGTTTAAAAATTTCAGTTTTCCTTTTTTTCTATTAATTTTTTTATTTTTTTTTTTTAAATTATTTTTTATTAATTCTTAATATCTAAAAAGTCATTATAATGGAGTAAACTAACCACAAAAATCCCTTAGGGATATTACTTCCATATTTATTTGTAAGGTATTTATATCCTTGCTTCAGTATTTAGAATTTCCACATCTTAAACTTGGATCAGTAAATTCACCTTTGGTTTACTTCCGTCTTTTCTTTTACTCAGTAAAATTTTATACCTAACCTGAAATAAATTAATTAATTTTTTTATTTATTTATTGATTAATTATTATTATTATTAGTTTTGAAAAGTATTGAGTTTTTAAAATATTTTGAACAGGAGAGAAATTACCTTGCAAATATCAATATCAAAGGAGAGATCGAAGTGAAAGATGAGCCTTTTGATATTGTTGAAGCGAAAGATGAAACTTTAAGTATTGAAGAAGATTCCATGATTGATGAACTTGTTGAGCCGAGTTCTGCAGTAGATGAAAATCAGGTATGTATAAGGAGTTTATCATTGATTGGAGTATTTAAAAGTTTCCACATATTAATCCCAGTTTATTTTCACCCTACTCTTTTCTGTCACTACCCTCAATTTTTAACCAAAGTTGGATATTTCCCATATATATATATATATATATATATATATATATATATATATATATATATATATATATATATATATATATATATATATATATATATATATATATATATATATATATATATATATATATATATATATATATGATGTTATCTGTTCTTGTGTTTCTAATTTGGATGTATTTGAGTTTTCTTTTTAATAGCTTAGGCTCTCTTGCCAATCTTCAACTAATTCATCACCTAAATCCATTGATTATGCAAACGCTTTGACTATCTAACCTTCTAAATAAAGCATATCTTTCTTCTATTTTCCCAGAAGTCATCATTTTTGGTTATTTCAGTGTTCACTAACACCAGTGGTTTTCCTCTTGTTCTCATGATAAAGCTGGTGAACTCTCCTACCATTTTTGTTTCTTAACAACCTTTCAGCAGTTGGTGAACTCCCTACTCGTATCTTGGCGAAGATTTTCAATGTATTTGACTTGTGTTTTCCTCCAATCTTTCTCCTTACAATGTTTTAACTTTTTCTCCTCTGGGTTCATTTGATCACCTTATCTTTGTATCTTGTTTTGTCTTTTCAAGTCTTCTGCTGGAATGGCACTTGCCTCCTATAAGGAGTCGTTGTAAGGGAGAAAGAATACAAGGAATAAAGAGAGCTTCTGATGAAAAAGATAGAAGGTTTAGAGATAAAATTCCGATAAAGAATTTTTGCTGAAGAATCCCAACGCAATTCAGAGTTATTAAGCTTGCACTAGTAGTAATGAAGCATCAATGAACTTGTAGAATTTGACTTAAAGAATAAATAATAAATATAACATTTAAATATTCATTATAACTTCGAAGGAGAAAAATTTTCATTTAAAGTTTTACCTGTTTGAATTTCCCTTTTGCCTTTGAAAGTACCTTTGAACCAGCATGTTGAATTCAAGAAACACAAACTATCATTTAAAATGATGCATTTGAAATATTCCACATTCAAAAAGATAATACCAGTGAAAAATTTAAATACAATAAATAAATTGATAATCACTAATTAATTAGTTAGTTAATAATAATTTATATGAATTAATAAAGTTTAGAAATCTGTGAAAATACTTATTGATTCCTGTTTAAGTATCTGAAAAATGCATTATTGATGCAAAGATCTTTCTTGGCAAAGATCAATTTCAATTTCTCATCTTTCTATACAACACAGCTATTCAGAGGTTGGGTGTTCTGAGGCATCTTCAGAATTTCTTTACACAACCCCAGGTGTTCACTCCTGCATGGAGTAAACTTCACATCTAGGGTGGTTCCTTTCACACATTTGGCCTGGAAGTGGAATCTAGGGCTTTTCACCATTAGCTCAACAATCTCATTCTACCCTTAAAAATGTTGCGTCACCCTCCCCACACTATCACTATTACAACAGACACTGCTCTTCAGGACTCTCCAGTCACTTACATCTTTCATTGAGAAAGGGTCGTGCGACTTGCCTTTTTGCAGTCTCATCCTTTTTCAGTCCAACTCTCCTACCCTAGACTTAACTGCTCTGCTCAGTCTTAAAGGTACTCTTCAGGTAAAGTCCGTTACACACTCCCTTTATCTATTTTTCCAACTTCTATTAATTTACATTCCTAGAAACGTTGTTGTATTGGAACACTTCGGCATTTAATTGATAAATTGATATTTCCCCAACTCTAGTGGAAATTAGTAGGCCTCTGGTCTTTTCCCATCATATATATATATATATATATATATATATATATATATATATATATATATATATATATATATATATATATATATATATATATATATATATATATATATATATATATATATATATATATATATATATATATATATATATATATATATAATTTATTATTTTTTTTTTTTTTTTTTTTTTATTTTTTTTTATTATTATATTTCCAAAAAAAAAAAAAAAAAAAAAAAAAAAAAAAAAAAATGTTAGTAGGTTGGCTTTTTAAAAAAAAAAAAAAAAAAATAATTTTTTTAAATTTGAAAATAAAATATGACAGAAATTTGATTCATTTTACAGACAGTTATTAGTGATTCTGGCGAAGAAGAAAAAAACTCCGAAGTGAAAAGGACTTCGAGAAGGAGACCTCAGATCGTCAGGAAGGCCTGAACGAAGGGTTAACAAAAATCATTGCCAAACACTTAGTTGCAAAGTTTGTAATTTAAATTTTGAAAGTAATGATGAGTTAAAAAGTCATTTGAACTCCCATAAAAGAATGTTGAAATGTGAACATTGTAGTTATGAGTGCGATCTCAAATCAAGATTAAAAAATCATCTTCTTATCCATAGCAATGTAAAATTATTTAAATGTTGTGACTGTTCCTATGAATGTAATGACAGAGGAAGCTTAAAAATACACATGCTTAATCACGCAAATGTGAAGTTATTTAAATGTTGTGAGTGTTCTATGGAAGTAACAAAAAAAACAACTTAAATCAACACATGCTCAAACATTCAAATGTAAAGTTATTTAAATGTTCTTACTGCAAATATGGAACTAATGATAAGAAGACCTTTAAAATACATGTGCTTAATCATTCAGGTGAAAAGTTATTCAAATGTTCTTACTGCACTTATGAAAGCAATGATGAAAAATACTTTAAAAAACATATACGTAACCATTCAGATGTGAAGTTATTCAAATGTTCTGTGTGTTCCTATGGAAGTAATGATAAAAAAAACTTTGAAAGACACATGCTTAAGCATTCAAATGTCAAGTTATTTAAATGTTCTGACTGCTCCTACGAATGTAATCTGAAAATAAACTTAAAAATACACATGCTTAATCACACAGATGTAAAGTTATTAAAATGTTCTCATTGCTCCTATGCTTGTAATCGGAAAGGAGATTTAAAAAGACACATGCTTATACACGAAAATGTCAAGTTATTTAAATGTTCTGACTGCAGCTATGGATGTAACAAAAAAGAGGACTTCAAAATACACCTTCTTAAACATTCAGGTGTAAAGTTATTTAAATGTTCTGAATGTTCCTATGAATCTAATGACAAATATAAGTTAAAAATACATATGTTTAATCATGCAAATGTTAAGTTATTTAAATGTTCTGAATGTTCCTATGAAAGTAATAACAAAAATAGATTAAAATTGCATATACTTAACCATTCAGATGTGAAGTTATTCAAGTGTTCTTACTGCACCTATGAAAGTAATGATAAAAATTGCTTAAAAACACATATACTTAATTACCATTAATACCCACATTCTTACACATGTAAATAAAAAATTATTCAAATGTTCTCATTGTACTTATGAATGTAATACTAAAAGTAGTTTAAGAACACACATTTTAAGTCACGGGAATGAAAAATTATTTAAATGTTCAGACTGTGGCTACAAATGTGATTTAAAGAGGAATTTAAAATTACACATGATTGAGCATGGGTATGAATTATTTAAGTGTGGAAAGTGCAGCTATGAATGTGAAACGAAAAAGACTTTAAATATCCACATGCTTGTGCATGAAAATAATAATAATAAATTATTGAAATGTTGTGAGTGTTCCTTTGAATCTAATTATAAGGATAGTTTAAAGAAACACATGCTCAAGCACCGAAATGTGGAAGGTACACGAAAAATTAAGGAGTGATGCTACTGAAAGATATTGAAGCAAAATGGGAAGTATTCTTTTGTGATTATTTATATTCATTATTTGTACTGGCCCTAAAACTCCTGAGAAAAAGGCAAAAACATTTACAGTACCTGTTTTGTTTGGACGATGTAAAACTTTACTCAGTAAACATGGAAGGAATGTTAAAGGTACTGAAAACATTTGCAGATGACATAAGAAATGAAATTGACAAATACACCTTTGTACTATTGAGAAAAGGATGGAAATAGTGAGGTAAAGGGTGAGTGTTGATTTTCGGTTTCAGATTCAAGACCCAATTCCAAATTCTATCTTATCCCATTATAATAGCATGTACTGTAGTAAATAATTATGACAAATATTTTTGTAAGTGTAATACAAGAAATCAAAATATAATATTAAGGATTTTGATGGAGGAGAAAAAAGAAATTTTTTTTTTTTTTTGTAATGTTAAAACTACATTACAGTTTTTTTTTGTAAATTATTGGGCCGAAATGGGAACCACATAATTTTAAATATAACTTTCAAAAAAGTTACCAGTTACCCATCCGTGATAAAAATTTTGTATTTTCTCTTTTTATGGAATAAAATTAGTCTCGATGTTTTTTTATTTTTTGTTGCCCCAATAACAGCCATAAATGTCCTGTTTGTGTGAAGGTATAAAATAGAAAAGGAAACCCACACAAGCTCATTTCTAATGTAAATCTCTGTGGTGAACATAGACGCATTCTTTGAATGAAACAGGTTAGACACACAAGATTAAGAGAAGTACTCTGAACAGAGGTGACTAGAAAGGAAGTAGTACTACAACGAACAAATCCAGAGGATTACCAATCTCTTCTCCAAACTAGGGAGAGAACATCCTTCATCCACTCCTTTTATAAATATTTTAACCTAATTAAGATATTTTTATCATTTCTTAAAAATTTCGTAAAAATCATTCTCATTTTATTGGGTGAAAAGTTCTTAGTCTCATGGGAAGAAGTGATATATATATATATATATATATATATATATATATATATATATATATATATATATATATATATATATATATATATATATATATATATATATATATATATATATATATATATATATATATATATATATATATATATATATATATATATATATATATATATATATATATATATATATATATATATATATATATATATATATATATAGAATAGAAGATATTTTTTTTTTTAAAAAATGATGAATCGATAAAAAATAATAATAATTTTACAATATGACCATGAAATCAGTCAAGGAGTAGCTATCTTTTTACAGTAGTAATCCGTTTTCTTTCATGCTAGATTTTAGTGTCAGTCGTTTTTAACCTCTACTGATACTGAATGCTTACAAAACTTTTATATCCATAATTTTTTTTTAGCTAGGTCTTATGATAAAGTCAATAGGATACCAAAGGACCCTATGCGATCATACCCCGATAGGTTTCTATGAATAAACCAAAGGTGATTGTGGTATTTATTTTTGTTACCAGGCTTGAGACATTATTTTGGGTCTATTAAGGAATTTTTTATAGATTTACCTTCCGCAAATCTTATGACCCCTACTGAGAAACCTAATGACAAACCTCCGAGCAATATTTTAAATGTGCGATATATCTACATTGAAAGCCTAGCTTCTGTGAATTTTTCTCGAAAATACAATCAATGTGTATGCAATGCAGGGTTGTCATAATAAAAATAAAATTATAATTCAGCTGATTTTTTTATGATTATTTTTTATAAAAAAATTTTTTTATTCATTTAAATAACGTCACTGTCTTCCTATTTTTAATTTCAAAATATCATAAGAGCGATTAAGAAAATAAAACAATTTAAAATTACTATAAATTTAAGTATTTTATTGGTCTGTGGAGAAAAATTAATCAACGTCCAACGATATTTTTGCCAAATTATTGAAACCTGCAACACTGTTTCACTTTAAAATTCTGGCATTAGATATTTACTGTAAAAGTGGGTAAGTTATATAAAATTATTAATTTCAATAAAAATGTTCTTTGATTTAATTGTTAGTTTTATTTATTTTACTTATTTATTTATTTTATTTTTGCAAGCTGTACGAGTTAAACCATGATGAAAAAATCCTTATTAATCACAAATTTCATTTAATTAAAAAATGTAGTTTAAAGTTTATTGTGGTTAACTTGTTCCATAAAATTATGTAGTACTTTAGAGGTGAATACAAAATTAAAAAATAGGGAACCAAAGAAAAGAAAAAGCTTTAGGGTTGAAATGGGCCAGCATTCAGCAATCTACCACAAAATAATTAATTTAATCTGACCAATTCACATGGATTTAATATTCCATTCAAAGCTCCAACTGTCTCTATTTACTTATTTTCTAATATTAAAATTAGTTTTATTTTTCTTCAAAATTTAAGTGCTGAGAATTCCAATGCTAAAAATGAATATTTTTTATTTTATGATTTATCCTAATTATAATAATTAAAATTAAATAGCAGCTAAAAATTACCATAAAATATCTTTATAAGTAATAATATAATGTAGTTTATTATTTTATTTAAAATTTAGATAGAGTGAATTGGCTTTATCAGTCGCGTTTTCGTCATTTTTATGGAATTTTTTTTTTTTTTTTAAATAGCTTGTACTTTTTTTAAAAATATAATTTAAATAACGTACTTAATTAGGGTAATTAACTAATTTTATTTGCTTATTAATTATTACGTAGGCGAATAAGCTTACTTATAAATTTAAAAAAAAAAACTTGTAAATAAAAAAAAATTCATGTTTTTTCATTTGATTCAAATATATATATATAAAAAAATCCCCAACCTTGAAGTACAGTGAACTGGTTTAATCCATTATGGTTTAATCAGTCTCATTTTCGTCTTCCTTATAAAATTTAAATATCTAGAAACTCTTTTAATTGGCAACTATGGTTCTGAGATATTTTTTGGAGGTGAAGTTTTGACATACACTTTAGTCATTGCCTATGAGTTTTGAAAAGTGATTGGATGTTGGTGGGATAGGAATGCCGATATTGTAAAAAATATCGATTATCGATAATTTTTAAAAATATCAATTTGACTTCGATATTGTCGGTTTAAATAATATATATATATATATATATATATATATATATATATATATATATATATATATATATATATATATATATATATATATATATATATATATATATATATATATATATATATATATATATATATATATATATATATATATATATATATATATATATATATATAATATAAAATTTTTTAAATTTATAAAAAAAAAAAAATTACAAAAAAAACAATTTTTGCTTAAATTTTATAAAGGAGCAGAAAACTTAAAATTTCTAAAGAAAAAAAAAATATCGTTAGTACGATACTGATGATAAAATATCGATATATCGGATTTGAAAATATCCGATATTTTTTCGATATATTGTAAACAAATATCGATATCTTTAAATATCAAAACTCTTTCGGCATCCGTAGGGTGGAACGACATTGAGTAAAATGTTTTAAGAATACATTGAATAAATTTGGTATTGGTTTTGTTTGTGCTTTATTATGTGAGTGGTTTAATAAATAAAATACCTTATGTAATGTTTTTCTGATATATTAGAATAAATTGTTAATTGTTGCAGTGGGTTTGATTGCTCTGTAATTCTTATAGATAAGGTAATCATTGTGGAGATGAACCTTGACTTAGGGCACCTAAATACAGAATAAAGTACAAATCCATCATTACAGCTTACCATATATATATATATATATATATATATATATATATATATATATATATATATATATATATATATATATATATATATATAAAAATAGAGAGCATGCACAAGAGGGCTTTTATGCAAGCCACAACAAGCAGCAGCACAAGATATATGGCACCACAGTTAGAGATTTGGCAACAGCAGAAAAGTATTTCTAATCCTTAATAAGCCAACATTAAAAAAATATACTTAGGGTTTACTTGGGGTTTGATGGGCTCATGGAAGTACAATCCCTTGCCCATGGTACTTTTCCGTCAGAAGGTAGTTCTCAGATGCTATGAAGTTCACCAGTGTGGAGGAGGAATTTGCAAGTAGCATCAATAGCGCAGTCTTATATTGCAGAGGTGTGTTCGTTGCATCAAGCAGGATGGGAAGAGTAAGTACTGAATAGGCCTAGAGGATAGAATCTTTGAAGAAGAAGAGATTGAGCTATTAGATATTTTGGACAGTGGAGAAGGAAGTGTGGAATGTCCTCTACCATGGTGGGTGGGACACCAAGGATAGAAAGGCTGCTTTGTAATGCCTAACCTGCAGAGCTGAGAATAAAAATATATTAAATACTGTGATCTTATGTTATGAAATTCTGCCTAGTGGTAATTTGTGAGGTCTCTAGTTTAGATTTAATTTCAAGCAACTATCAGTATGATGTTGGTTTATTTAAAAAGAGGTAGTGAGACCATAGTATAAGTAGACTATAGTGAGACCACTCAAATCGTCCTCCATATAAATATTATAGCCAAGTTTATTTATTAGAATCTGATCTTTGACTTTACTGCTTAATATATTTATATTTTGCCAACATATAGTGAAAGTAAAAGGTTTTACCTTTGTTATATTATATGGATTAAGAGATCTGTACGAGCTTTAGTACAAAACAAGGGTATAAAATGCTACCATTTGACATGATATTTAGTACCCCTGTTAACACTTTGAAAAATTTATTATATATATATATATATATATATATATATTAATATATTATATATATATATATATATATATATATATATATATATATATATATATATATAATATATATATATATATATTAAAGGTTAAGAAGTTGTCTGACCTTCGATATATGGATATATTGATATATCAATGCAAATTTTTTTGATATTTGTATTATTATTATTTAATGTACTTAGTTCGACTTATCATAACCTGAATGAATGAAGTTTGCCATGTGATACAGGCCTAACCGATAGATGGAAATTTCAAAATATTGATATACAAGGTCAGACAACTTCTTAACCTTAACCTATATATATAAACAATTTTTTACAATTTTCACATGACAAAATTGTAAAAAAAAAAAAAAAAAAAAAAAAAAAAAAAAAAAAAAAAAAAAAAAAAAAGGTAGCTGATTCTTGGTTACTATCTACAATTTCAACTCTAGTCTGCAAATACTCCACTTTATAGTACCTTCAGATCATAATAAAATAAGAAAATATTTATTTCCTATTTAATTTTTTAGAGGATTCAAAAAAAAAAAAAAAAAGTAATGTTTTCATAACTTGAGTAAAGGTTTTTAACAATTTTATTTTATGCCCATATTACTGGTCATTTGTTTTGAGAGTGAGTAGAATTTAATTATGTTGGTACAGATAAAGTTGGGTTTCAAGCAATGAAAACTTAAGAAAAATACATCAAAGTAATATTAAATAGAAAATTGTGTCATAATGTATATTGAAATGGGTGTGGAGCCCAAGCAAGAGGAAATTCATATCAGAAGTGTAAAATGTCTTGAAAGTGTTTTTCAGTCTTATTAATTGCTTTTAGAAATTTTATTTTTAAAATTCAGTATTTCAGTTTCATACGCTGTGTAATAAAGAATATATTCTTATGTTCTCTTATAAAAAATTTCAGGAATAGAGGCTAATTTGAATTATTTATTTAATCAGAAAATTTAAAATTGTTTATTACAGTTTTTTATTGAAAAATAAATATTGATTCTATAATGGATTTCAAGCACGAAACTGAAGTTAAGGATGAGAGTTTTGAACTTACCAAAGATGATAGAAAGATCACCCATTGCTTAGATCAAGTTTTAAGAAATGATGAACTTCAGGTATGGAAAATTATTATTAATTATTGAATTATAGAGCTAAAGACAATTGATGGATTGTAGAAATTACAAATACTTTTATTTATTTATTAATGTTATTGTGATTTGACTGATAAAAACTTTTTCTTATGACAAAGTTTAAAAAAATTTGTCAAAAACAAACCTGTTTAATTTTACTTTTTTTAAAATATTGGATTTGTTTTATTAATTTATTTATTTATTTTAAAAAAAAAAATTTTTTATTTCTTAATATCTAACTTTAAAATCATTCACTTAAATGACTGATATAATGGAGTAAACTACCACAAAAATCCCTTAGGGATATTACTTCCATATTTATTTGTAAGGTATTAATATCCTTGCTTCAGTATTAATAATTTCCACATCTTTAACTTTGATCAGTAAATTCACCTTTGATTTTCTTCCATCTTTTCTTTTACTCAATAAAATTTACTGTATTTTTTATTTATTTATTTATTTTTTTATTTATATTATTATTATTATTATTATTATTATTATTATTATTATTATTATTATTATTGGTTTTGAAAAGTATTGAGTTTTTAAAATATTTTGAACAGGATTTCCTTGCAAACATCAATATCAAAGGAGAGATCGAAGTGAAAGATGAGCCTTTTGATATTGTTGAAGCGAAAGATGAATCTTTAGGTATTGAGGAAGAAGATTCCATGGTTGATGAGCTTCTTGAGCCGAGTTCTGAAGTAGATGAAAATCATGTACCGGTATGTATAAGGATTAGTTTTTCTTTGATTGGAGTATTTAAAAGTTGCCATATTAATTCCAATTTATTTTCACAATTGATGATGTTGATGATTACAGTACATTTGACCATGACAATGAAAAAGGACATTTTAAAAATTTACATTATTTTAATTAATCTAAAAATTTTATAATAAGGAAGACTTAAATTGTCTTTTCTTTATTCAAATGTATAAATACAGGTTATTTTAATATATAAAATATAATAGTATTAATATAAAATTGATTTTTAAAAATTTAATATGTGATGACATGGACAGACAGATTGACGGGCAAAATTCTAGTACTTTTAAATTAAGAGTTCTTAAATTGTGATGTATCAGTTTCTGGGGTAATTTGATTTTGTCTTGTAAAGAATATTTGGCCTCCTACTACTAAACAGACTTTCACTCTCAATAGAAGAGGGTAGAACAGATATTTATAAGTCAATACATGTAAATTAATCAACAAAATAATCAACCAACCACTCTCTTGTGGTCCTCTTCACGACTCTCTTCCAGAGCCCAAATGCTAAAAACTAACCACCACCTTAATGTGGTTCTCTTTACGCCTTCCTTCAAGAGCCCAAACGCTAAAAACTAACACCACCCCCTTGTGGTCCTCTTCACGGCTTCCTTCAAGAGCCCAAACGCTAAAAACTAACACCACCCCCTTGTGGTCCTCTTCACGGCTCTCTTCCCGTGCCCAAACACCAAAAACTAACAATCGCCCACTTGTGATCTTCACGGCTCTCTTCCCGAGCTCAAAGCACAAACTTTTTCGAGGGAAATGAGAGATTGCCAGTCTTGATCTTGAGATGAGGGGGTCGTGTTGTATAATTGTTTGTTAGTCATAAATTGACATGGTGAGCACCGTATGTTGTGTTAATATATTAGTTGCGTATATAATTTTGAGAATTTTTAAACTGACAGATGAATTTCTTGCGTAAGTTTCATGATAGGAAACCAGTTTGGGGGAGGAATATTTTTTTTTTTTTTTTTTTAATTCTTTACACTTTTAATCTCATTTTGGTTTTGTTCTTTGCTTACACATCTTTTGACACTAAATTTGAAAGTAGTTCAAGTTGAATAGAGCCTGTAAAGCATTAAATGATTCACTGTAATAACTTTGTAACCTACATGCAGAGCTACTTTAAATTATTGAACTGGGAGAATAGGTTTTGTGAGGTCTAAAATCTGGTTAAAGAACCCCCCCCTAGGGGGAATTATGAACTTAAATTTTCACTGAATTTTCTTTTCATTTAGAATGATTTTAATAAGTAATAAAAACTGGTATTTAAATTGTTGATTTTCTGAGTAGCAACATTGGAAATTTAAATACTAAAGATTTTTTTTAGTGATAATAATTTTACATTTAAGACTTATTAATTAAAATGCTAAAGATTTTTAAGACTTAAAGTATTTAAATTCTTTATACATTTTTTGTATTATTTTCATTTATTGTTTTGTACAGAGCCACGTCAGTAATGCTGCAGGAGGAGGAAAAAGTTCTAAAATGAAAAGTACTTTCATAAGAATACCTCAGAGGACAATGCATCAAGAAAGCATTAAAAATAATCATGTTGAAAACGTCAGTTGGGAAAATTGTAATTTTAGTTTTGAAAACAATGATGAGTTGAAGACTCATTTAAAAACACACAGTAAAGCGAAATTTAAATGCGCAAATTGTAGTTTCCAGTGTAAATTTATTTCAAACTTAAAAAGACATTTGCTGACTCATCGCAATACAAAGTTATTCAAGTGTTCCCATGGCTCCCATAAATGTAACCAAAAAGTACTGTTAAAAGCACGCATGCCTTCACACTCAAATGTAATATTATTTAAATGTTCTTACTGCTCCTGTGAATGTTATCAAAAAGGAAACATAAATAGACAAGCTAAAAAGAGATTAGGAAAGAAAAAAGTTAAATTATTTAAATGTTCTCACTGCCCCTATAAATGTAAACGGAAAGGAACCTTTCAAAGACATATGCTTACACATGCAAATGTAAAATTTAAATGTAATGAGTGCGCATATGAGAGTACTCGTAAAGGGAACCTAAAATCACACATTCTTACACACACAAATGAAAAATTTAAATGTTCTGAATGTTCCTATGAATGTTATCAGAAAGGGAACTTAAAATTACACATGCTTACACACACGAATGTAAAATTATTTAAATGTAATGTGTGCGCATATGAGTTTACTCTTAAAGGGAACTTAAAAAGACACATGCTTACACACACAAAATTATTTAAATGTTCTAAATGTTACTATGAATGTTATCAGAAAGGGAACTTAAAATTACACATGCTTACACACAAGAATGAAAAATTATTTAAATGTAATGTGTGCGCATATGAGTTTACTCTTAAAGGGAGCTTAAAATTACACATGCTTACACACACGAATGTAAAATTATTTAAATGTTCTGACTGTTCCTATGAATGTAATCAGAAAGGAAACTTAAAATTACACATGCTTACACACACGAATGTAAAATTATTTAAATGTTCTGAATGTTCCTATGAATGTTATCGGAAAAGTGGTTTAATAGAGCACATGCTTAAACACTCAAATGTAAAACTATTTAAATGTTCTGAATGCTCATATGAATGTAATCGTAAATCAGACCTAAAAAGGCACATTCTTAGACACTCAAATGAAAAATTATTTAAATGTTCTGACTGCTCCTATGAATGTAATCAGAAAGGATCCTTAAAAGCACACATGCTTAGACATGTAAGAAGGGAAACCACAAACTTGCCATGAAATATAAAGTAATAGTTCTGGACAATAACGACAAAACGTTTGAACTAATAGCGAAGGTATATTTGAGGAAGGAAGATAGTGAACTTAGGACAAACTAGTTTAAAAAACATAGGGAAGCAGAACTGTAGTGATAGATGCAGGAAGTGTGGAGTTCAGGGAGAGTCAGTTCTCCACATATTATGTGAATGTGAGACCCTATTTCACAGACAAGTTTATAAAGAGAGAGACAATACAATTTGCAAACTCATACACTAAAGATTATGCAAAAAATAGAAATATCAGCAGATAACTACACAAACTTCTCCCAACTGTCAATAATAGACCGCGAGCAACCCCAGATCCTCTAAGATTACCCAATGCCAACTGATGATGATGATATCCCATGCAGTAAGCCTGATATTGTCTTGACTTATAAAACTAATAATAAGAGATATGTGATTGAGGCCGGTATCCCTTATGATGGAAAGGTATCACTATACGAAAGGGAAAGAGAAATAAAATATCAACAGTTAAAACAAGAGATCAGACGAATGTGGAATGTAGAGGAAGTGATTGTTGATATTTTATTGCTAAGGATCTTTCTTACTACGACTTAATTCTGTCGTTTTAATTTCAATTGGAAGTCTCTCCAAATGGTTAATTAGACTAGTTTTAATTGTCCCCAAGGCGCCTACTACTATCACTGTTAAAACAAGAGATCAGACGAATGTGGAATGTAGAGGAAGTGATAGTGATAGTAGTAGGCGCCTTGGGGACAATTAAAACTAGTCTGATTAACCATTTGGAGAGACTTCCAATTGAAATTAAAACGACAGAATTAAGTCGTAGTAAGAAAGATCCTTAGCATCTTAAGATTGGTGTTAGGCATTTAATGGATGTCGGCCCATGACCCAAGGTTTGGGGATGGTTGCCCCCCCCCCCCCCAAAAAAAAAAAAAATACCCTCTAAAAAATTATATACTTATAGGCCAATCACATGTTTACTAACATTATATAAAATTTTAACTGGAGTATTAACTAAAAGGATCCAAAAACATCTGGGTAAGAAAAACATCATAAGCGAAGAACAGAAAGGATGCTGGAAAAAGAGATTGTTCGAAAACCAATTACTTATCAACAAAATGATATCAGAAAACTCAAGGAAGGCACAGAAAAGCCTAAATATGAAATGGATAGATTATAAAAAGCTTACGATAGCGCCTTTCACGATTGGATTAAAGAAATTTTAACAATATATAAAATTAACCCTTAAATTCTGAGGTTTAAAGACAATGCAATGAAGAAGTGGAAAATCGACATAAACTTCCATTATGAAGAAGGAATTATAGTAATAAATGAGGTAAAAATTATGTGATTAATATTCCAAGGTGATTCCATCTCTCCTCTAATATTTGTGCTTGCCTAAAATTCTCTTAGTACTTCAATTATCAACTTTAGAACCGAGAAAAAGTCCCAGATAATTTCCGATTTGTTTTATATGGATGACTTGAAACTCTCTAACCCAAACAAGGAGGAGACAATTAAACAAATTGAAAGAGTAAAGAAATTTTCAATCGAAATATGCATAGAGCTTGGTCTGGATAAATGCGCTTTCTTGTTTTTTTAAGAAAGTGAGAACATAGAAATTGAAGATAAAAGAGAATTAGAACAGGAACACATTTATAAATTCCTTGGAAAAGAGGAATCAGAAATAATAGAAAATAACTTGATGGAAACAAAAGTAAAGAAGGAATGTTGAAGAAGAATAAAATTAATCCTCAAATCAGAATTAAACGCCAGGAATAAAATGAAAGCCATTTAGATCTTGGCAATTCCTGCACATTCATATGGATTTGGTTTTATAAACTGGATACAAGAAGACCTAAACAGTCTTGATGTTTTGTCAGGAGAAATGCTACACATGCAGAAATTACAAATAAAAATCAATGCGTAGTACGCATGTATTCATGCAGGAAAAAGGAAGTACCAACAATAGATAAATCTGAGATAATAGGAATAGGAAAATATTTGAATCGAAAGCAAGAAAAGTTTGAGATGTATGTACGAGCATGAAATTTTGTAACCTTCATCAATATCAGTAATGAAAAAATGAAGACGGAACTAATAAAGCAAGGGAAAAGATAAAAAAAAAAAAAAAAAAAAAAAAAAAATCAAAGCTATACAAAGAGAAGAGAGAAGTAAATTTAGAACAATGGAAACTTCACACATTCGCAAAACATCATTAAAATGTATTAAATGAAACATTCATAGACACCTATAGATCAAATGAAGCTTTATTAAGGTATGGTCAATATTACATAATGAAAGCTATTTTAGCCGACCACGATCAGGCGCTTAGAACCAACTGGTTCAAAATACATATTGAAGGACAACTAATATTAGATAGAGTCAGAATGTGCAGTAGCTGATCGGAATTGGTGTGTCATATTGTCTGTATGCGAGGTTTTATTACTAAGGGACTTTATACACGGAAATACTTAAAAACATATTCCGGTTGATGCATTTCAGATTGTGTGAAAAACTTAACATAGCAGTGAATACGAACAACCACTGAGAACACTACCCTAATAATATATAAGAAAACTGTATTAATACTTTATGACTACCATATCCCTGCAGACGCACAAGTTAACGAACAATAAACCGGACATAGTCATCCACGACAAACAAGAAAATAGATATTTGATAATAGAGGCTGGAGTCCCTTGGGATGGGGGGAGGGGGGGAAGGGGTTTAACTTATGAGAGAGGAAGAACTAAAATATCAAAGATTAAAGTATAAAATTCGAAAAATCTGATGAAGATAGTCCCAGTTATTGTGAGAGCAACTGTGAGAGCAACAGGAATAATAAAAAAAAAGCCTGAGAAAACATGTAGAAAGGCTTCCTTACAGTTTTCTTCGCAGGAACTGAGTATAGTGGTAGGAAGAAAAAGCTTAGGCATCATAAGAACGGAACTGGGATAAAGCCACCAAAGGATAGAAAATGGGGTCTTTCTATGGATTGAGGTTCGTTCCCGAATGACTCAAAGGATAAATAATTCCTTTAAACTGAAAACTTTTTTTTTTTAAAGGTAAAATATTTAAATGTTGTGAGTGAAGGTAATAAAAAGGAAGCTTTAAAAACATATAATTTAGCCTTTTTAAAGACAAAATAGAAGCGGTTTATTTGTGTGTTTATATCATTTATATTTGTGCCTAACTTTGTTAAATTCTTTATACTTCAGGCAATATTTCTGCATAATCAGCAAATTCAAATTGTTTTATTAATGCAAGTGTTATGTATGCAATGTTAATTGTAATAAACATAAAATTCTGTAAAAAAAAAAAAAAGATGTTTAAGTATCGCTCTCTCTAAGATGGAACTGAAAATTTTATGAGTTTTATTTATTTATTTTTTTTTTTTCATTTTATTTTTCAAACCAAATTTTTTTTTATTTTTAGATTTATTTCAGTTATCGTATATAGCCCCTTTTTCTGCGAATTTTCAGTTAGCCTCTTATGATTATCTTATTACCTTTTATTGATTAAATGGTATCTCTTATGGAATAAATTATTAAAAAAAAATATAATTTTTCAATTATTCAAGTACATTCAAAATAAATTATATTTATATATTAGGTTGTCATTTTTTTTCCTTAAAAAACAAAAATCTATTAAAATGTATGATATATTTTAAATGTTTTAGACCGAAATATGGCAAGACTATTGAATTGACTTTTTTTTGGTCACACGAGAACCTAATAACTTACTTCACGGTACTTTATACTATGCTTACCTACTTGCTAGAGTACTTGTAATGGCTTGAAGGGCAATATTTTGTCTGCCTGGAGGGATGGCATATGCCCTTAGATGGTGAGGTCCGCTCCGCTCTTAAAAACAAAAACAAAAACTCTTGCTTTTTATCATCAACATTGTTAAGTCCCTTTTTACAATTATAATTTTAATGTTAAACAAAACACCTCATCGTCGCCATAAAGTTTCTTCGTTAGAGGAGTCTTTAACGGTTTAACCTTTTAAATTAACCTTATGGTAAATAGGTGTAGAAATTTTAGAATTCTATAATTAGAAATTCAACTTGGTTTTTTTTTTTTTTTACTGTTTGAATTAGCTTGACATTTTAATTACTGAATTAGTGTATCATTTTAACTTTGAATTTTATCGACTTGACATTTAATACTTTAAAAGGGACCAAAGTTTAGAGGAGAGTTTGAGGGTTTTTGCTTTATTTGGGTTAAAGGTAATATAATCTACTTTGGCTAGATCTACCTATCACAAAGACAATTTACATTAATAGCTTTTGTCCAACTCCAGCAGGTCTCCCAACACGTAAGAAATCCTCGGCGAATATGGAAGTACAGATTAGGAACCGGAATACAACCATTCGGAATGTGGAGGTAGGGGAAACCCACAGATAGTTGGGGGTCAATACGGCCCTGTCAGCTTTTCATTTCCCGGAATACTGACGTGGGATGGGACCCAGAAGAAGCGGTCAGGCTTCTTCCGTGAATGAAGCAGGAAGAGGAAATTCTGGATAAGCGAGACTAATGAGCTTCCAATGGACCTGTTTAGTAGTACCATCAGCGTACTTTTAGAGCCGAAGATATATGTGACATCGTCGGTGAAAGCCAGAATTCTAGAAAAGGTCAAAAATACTATTAATTCAGCAGTAAAGAGGGAAGAGAATTTGAGAAGGTGCAGTTGGGGAACACAGTTGATGCATCCATACAGTCCGGTTCTTAGATCCGTCAGTCAACACCGGAACCGCACCCAGATGGAGTGCGAGATGGGAGAAAAAGTAGGTTCTGAACAGAACCAGATGGGTGGTTCGATTTCAGTAAAACGGAGGACATCAAACACCTGTGATGGGGAGCGCAACCACAAGAAATAATTATAGTAATACTACTAATACTAATAATAAAAAGGCAATAAAAGTGAATATTTATTTCATATGTAAGTTACAAAGCAATAAAATTTACAATATATTCTACAATTTATTGTTTTGGAAGGATTTTAATTAAAACAGTTACATGTAATACTTCAACAATTCACTGATAAATAAATAAGTAGTACAAATTTTAACAGATATATTTACGGCATGTTATACGAACGTGTCATCGAACCACTAAAATAACAAACATTTACACAAAGTCCTAAAATAATTAAAAGATAATTGCTCTTTGAGAAAGTTTAAAGAATAATAATTTTTACTGTTAGTATTCCTTACTTTTTAAATGTTTTCTATACAAGCACGTAAATTTATGTAATGGAAAAATGATATATAACAAATGTTGTCCCAAGACTTCTATGATACATATAAAAAATGTCCCAAGACTTCTGTTAGCAATAATATAGATTCAACTTGAAATCTTCATTAAATTTTACTTTTTAAAATAAAAAATGTCAATCTTCACGATATTGTCTATAAAAAAAAAAATAAATAAACATATTAATCACAATGCTTATATTATTGTTTCAAAAATTTTGATGATAAAAAGAACACGAAGAAGTGGGACATAAACCTCTAATTTTATATACAAATAACGTCAAGTAAAATGATATACATCTGTGGTAGGCTTGCGTCCAAATTGCATGCTTAATGTACATAATTAAAATAAAATATTTACGTTACTTAAGGGATCTACTGAATCTGGTATAAAAGGTTTGGGACAACAAGCCCTTCTCACACTCATTTCCCACGATTCTAATATCATAGTAAGGGAACAAACCTCCGGCAGATGATATTCTCGAGTCTTCATAATTTCTCGAACGGTTCGTAAAAAGGAAGTAGTTTCATATTCTACTTCCGACAATCGACATCTTGGTGGTGCATTTGGATAAGTAGGAGGGAGAGTAAGTGTGATTGGCGGAACGCAAGGTAAATTAGGGTCATCTAACTGACAAGTTAGTATTAGGTCGTCACTACCTGACATTAACTGTGTTTCTAAGTTTACTTTAAATCTAGAAGGTAACCGAGCGATTTCTCCCTGAATAAGGTCGCTTATTTCAGGAGTATCTGAACTAATTTTGGGTTGCTCTTCTACCTTCAGATATTTGGGAATGTGTGGTTCTATATCCGGTCCTAATAAGGTTTTTAAAGCGGGTGATAAAGTTCGATGAATTGTATGAGGTCCTAAAGGTGATTTCATCGCAAAATTTATAGATTCAAATAAAACCATTATCGGGCTTTCTTTAGCTGCAGGCTTAGAGACAGTAGTTCCATCAGAACTTCGATGTTCCCTCTGTTGTATACCAAGTCTTTCAAGAACAGCTTCACATGCCTTTAGTGTTTCCAAAGCCTTCGCCGAACGTTTCTGTGGATTTTCAATTAATTCTAGCAAATTTCTTACCTTTCTTGAATTCTCAGAATCACTATTGTCAAATCGTTGAACAACATCTCTGAGAGGTTCTAAGTATTTTGACTGAAGTTGTTTTATTTTTTCCAAATAAGCTCTATCTTCCAAAGAGGTGCTGGCCACCGGAGACGGCTGTTGTTGCTGGGGCTGTCCTGGAGTATTTATCATTCCACCAGGAGATGGAGCACCAAGCTGATTCATTTGCCTACCAGCTCCAGCATTAACAGGACTTGGAACCGCGTTAGATGAAGGAGAAGGAGATATAAAGGTTAATGTGCTGTGAGATACATGTTGTTGCTGTTGAGAAGCAGGAGATGCACCTGTGGGAGTAGGTGTTCCTTGACGTGGATGAGCTGCTGCTCCACCAACTGAAAAACTTGGAGAAGGTACACGAGGTTGCATAGTCATTCCCTGTCTTGCCATCTGACCTCCAACATTCATCTGAGTAACTTGTTCATTCTGCCCAGGTACAGACATTGGAAGTGTACCCATTTTGGTTGCCTGTGGATTCATCTGATTGATGTTACCCATTCCCGGATGCTTTGAATTTACAATCATAATCATATCATTCTGACAATTTTGAAATCTTGGTTTTCCATGAGTCTGCCAATTAACCATTTCTCCCTGATTAGTCATATTCCCTTGCATTAACTGCGGCATTCTGTTAGGTCCAGGAACCATAGCCCCTTGCATCATTCCTGATGCTCCAACAGATTGGTTTCCAGATACTACTGTGTGAGTGACTTGACCTCCTGATGTATTAGCATGACCTAATTGGGCGCCTGCATTTCCAGGATGAACGAGCTGACCCTGATTAGTGTGTACTATTTGACCACCATTATTTACAGTACGTCCCATTGCCGTGGGGCGAACTGCATTTCCCTGCTGACCTCCAAGCATTGCATTAAGAGCAGAATTATTCTGATTTGTATTTTGTGCTTGTTCTTTCAGATATTTAATGATTTTCGTAACATACTGTAAATATTCTTCTTCTTTGTTTGCCTTCAAAAATAACTGTAAAAAAAATAAAAAATAATGATAAATAAATATAAAAACCAAAAGAACTAAAAACTAACCCTAACAAGTCAAGCTCAAAATGCCATGAAAAATAGCAATATATGAGTAAAGCAAAAAAAAAAAAAAAAAAAAAAATCAAGTAATAGCTAAAACAACAAGAAAAACAAGTCGGTGAATATTACCAATACAAGAAATTCAATTCAACATCATGGCTTCCAGGATGTTGGATTAAAATAACGTGATTTCAAATGGTACAAAATATTAATGCAATGCAATACTCAAATCTATTTTTCAAAATAAAAATCAATCAAATTCTTAAGTATTTACAAAAATTACAAAGGTCCCAATGGAAATATATATATATATATATATATATATATATATATATATATATATATATATATATATATATATATATATATATATATATATATATATATATATATATATATATATATATATATATATATATATAAGTATCGGGATCGGTAATATATATATATACTAATTTTAATCAGAGTTGGGGAAATACTGGAAACCTGGTCAAGTTACAGGCTGACATGCCTCGACACAAGGCGTTTGAAAATGCGCGAGTCAAAAAATGCTGGGAAAACAGAAAAGGAGTTTGTTCCAGATTTTATCAGTCGAGTACATGTAAGATTGAGCATAGTAGTTAAATCTGGGGTCAGGGAGTTGGAGAAAGGATGAGACAGTGAAGTAAGGTGTGTGGCAGATGCCCTTCTTAGTGGAGGAAATATGCAATGAGAGAATTC
This sequence comes from Armadillidium nasatum, assembly GCA_009176605.1. Classification (NCBI taxonomy): domain Eukaryota; kingdom Metazoa; phylum Arthropoda; class Malacostraca; order Isopoda; family Armadillidiidae; genus Armadillidium; species Armadillidium nasatum. The sequence continues at coordinate 26,863 of SEYY01007589.1, forward strand.
AGAATAGCATTGTCCATTGTAATATAGTATAAATGGAATGATGCAACAATTCCACATGCAGAAACTGCAGAGAATTAGTGAGTCAGAAAAATTAAAAGACAAAGTCCTAGACTCCGCCTTTTCTGGGAAAGCTGTATGAGTGAACCACTTCCTGAGGTATACTCAATACAGGAGAGAACAACACCTCCTATAAAGAGATAGTGCAACTGGTGGTGTGAAGAAATTACAATGGCCATCAGAATAACAACCCTCTTGGAAGCTTGTTTAGAAAGCAAAGTAATGTGATCTTTCATGAGAAAAAGATATGCTGAGAATATTAAGTACGGACGAAGGTTCAGGTTGAGTTTTTTGAAAATGTCATAATTGTGTTGAGTAGAGAGATGGAGGAACTAAGTTTTTGAAGCATTGAAAACGACCGTGTTTACTCTGCCCCAATTTGAAATAGGAGAAAGATTAAAGGTTAGTTGCTCTAAGGACACCATTCTATCATCAATTAACTGGGGCTGGGAGGGGCGCCTTTAGAGATATATATATATATATATATATATATATATATATATATATATATATATATATATATATATATATATATATATATATATATATATATATATATATATATATATATATATATATAT